>CM053775.1:46238574-46262432 GCA_028658325.1 Potorous gilbertii
CCCATTCCCTTTGGGAAGGCAGGCAATTCAATGTAGGCCATATCTGTGTAGTTTTGCCACTGACTTCCATAATAGTCGTGTTGTGTAAGACTAACTATATTTCCCTCCATCCTATCCTGCCCCCCATTGTTTCTATTCTCTCTTTTGATCCTGTCCCTCCCCGAGTTTACTCTCATCAAATTTGACTAAAGGAAGGAATAAAATCCACAATCATTATGGTATGAAAACCTATCTTACAACACAGGAAATTGGGGGAGAAGGAGATAAGCAGGGTGGGGGGGATGATGGAAGGGAGGGCAATGGAAGGAGGGAGCAACTTAAATGTATTTTAAAACAATCCCAACTCAGGGTCTCTATGTCACTCAAATTTATGGTCTCCAGGCATGTTTAATCATAATATGAGAAAGGAATTTTCTTAATTAAATAGGTGGTAAATACAATAAGATTAGAGAGTTGACAAAGTGTCGATTGAAATTATGACCCAGGATATCTGTGTTTTCTTTACCATTAACATGATATAACAATATATGTCCACAAAATATTAAGATAAGAAAAAGTTCCATCATTCAAGATAGTGTCTTGGGTTAAGGGTCTCATCTTTAATGGCGATAAAGAGAAGATAAAATGCTCTTAAGTAAGAGTCTTCTAATGTTGTTGACACAGGTGGAGATATTCTCTGAATTTACTCAGAGAACAAAGAGATAATTATTCGGTCAAGGATCTTTTTCTGGTTCATTAGTTTAGGCTCTGGCCCTTATTGAGGTTCAAATGATATATGATTATCATGATAATCATATGATTTGTATTAGTTGTGTTATTGATATGATCTATTGGGATAGTTTTCCCAATATTGAACCAGCCTTGCATTCCTAGTATAACTCCCCCCAGTCGTAGTGTATTATTCTCATTATAAATTGCTGAAATCTCTTTAATAATATTTTATTTAAAATTTTTGCATCAATATTCATTAAGGAAATTTGTGGACAATTTTATTTCTCTTTCTTGACTCTTCCTGATTTAGATATCAACAACATACTGGTATCATAAAAAGAGTTTGGTAGGATCTCTTCTCCAATTTTTCCAAATACTTTATATAATATTGAAATGAATTGTCCTTTAAATGTTTGGAAGGATTCACTTGGAAATCCTTCTGGCCCTGGTGGCTTTTTCTTAGGGAGTTCAGTGATGACTTGTTCAATTATTTTTCTGACATAGGGCTATATAAGTATTTTATTTCCTCTTCTGGTAATCTGGGTAATTTATATTTTTGTAAATATTAATCCATTTCACTTAGATTGTCGGATTTATTAACATATAATTGGGCAAAATAACTTCTAGTCATTGTTTTAATTTACTCTTCCTTGGTAGCGAATTCACCCTTTTCATTTTTGGTTTTGGTAAACTGGTTTTCTTCTTTCTTTTTTTTAATCAAAATAACCAAAGGTTTATCTATTTTATTGTTTGTTTTATAAAACTCTTAAGTCTTGTTTACTCAGTTCAATAGTTTTCTTACTTTCAATTTTATTCATCCCTCCTTTCATTTCAGAATTTTTATTTTGTTATTTAGACATTTTAATTTTTTTTTCCAGTTCTTTAGTTCTATACCCAATTCATTGATCTCCTCTTTTTCTCTCTTATTCATGCAAGCATTGAGAGATATAAAATTTCCCCTAACAAATGCTTTGGCTACATCCTATAAATATTGGTATGTTGCCTCATTATTGTTGTTCTCTTTGATTAAATTAATTATTGCTTCTATGATTTGTTGTTTGATTCACTCATTCTTTAGGATTAGATTATTTAGTTTCCAATTAATTTTTAGCCTTTCTTTCCATAGTCCTTTATTATATGTAATTTTTACTGCATTATGTTCTGAAAAAGATGGGTTTAATATTTCTGCCTTTCTGCATTTGACTATAAGTCTTTTATGACATAACACATGGTCAGTTTTTATGTAGGTGCCATGGACAGCTGAATAAATTCCTTTCTGTACCCATTCATGTTTCTCCAGAGATCTATCATATCTCACTTTTCTAAGATTCTATTTAGCTCCTTCACTTCCTTCTTGTTTATTTTATGGCTAGATTCATCTAGTTTTGAGAGGGGGAAGTTGAGATCCTCTGCTGGAATAGTTTTGCTTTCTATTTCTTCCTGTAACTCATTTAACTTTTTCTCTAAGAATTTGGATGCTATGACACTTGCTGCATGTATGTTTAGTATTGATATTACTTAATTGTCTATGGTACCTTTTAACAAGATGTAATTTCCTTCCTCATCTCTTTTAATTACATTTATTTTTGCTTTGTCTCAGTTCAGAATTGCTACCTCTGTTTTTTTTTTTCAATTGAAGCGTAACATATTCTACTCCAGCCTTTTACCTTTACTCTATTTCTACCTTCCTGCTTCAGAGGTGTTTCTTGTAAACAACATATTGTGAGATTATAGTTTTTAGTCCATTTTGATATCCACTTCCATACTATGAGAGAATTCATCCCACTCATATTCACAGTTAAGATTACTGTTTCTTCCTCTCCATCCTCTTTCCTCCATTTAAACTTTTCTCTCTCCTCTCACCCAGTCCCTCCTTATTAGTGTTTTGATTCTAACCACTGTCTCCCTCCATTCTATCCACCCCCCTTTTTTTCCCCTTTCTCCTCCTACTTCCCTATTGGATAAAATAGATTTCTGTAAGCAACTGAATGTGTATGTGTTTCCCCTTTGTGCCAAATTCTATGAGAGTAAGGTTCAAAGATCTCTCCCCTCCCTTCTTTCAGCTTTATGTGCCTCTTTTTGTAATGTAATTTGCCCTATTCTGCCTCTTCCTTTCCTCTTCTCTCAGCATAAACCCATTTCACGCCTTAAATATGTTATTTTAATCATCACATCAAAATCCACTTATACCCACACCTTCTCTCTGTGTATACCCCTTCTAACTGCCCTAACATAGATATAGCTCTAAAAAGTTACAAGTATCATCATCCTGTGTAGGGATACAAATAATTTAACCCTATTGAATAACTTATTTTTTTCTTTCCTGTTTACATTTTTATATTTCTCTTGATTCTTGTATTTCAAGATGGAATTTTCTGTTCAGCTCTGATTTTTTCACCAGGAATGATTGAAAATCCCAATTTAATTGAATGTCAGTCTTTTTCCTTGAAAGGTTATGCTCAAATTTCTTGGCTAGTTGATTGTTGGTTGTAATCCCTCCTTTACATTCAAGAATATTATATTCCACTCCCTCCAATCCTTTAATTTAATTTAGAAGCTGCTGATTCTTGTGTAATCCTGGTTGTCATTCCACATTACTTAAATTATTTCTTACTCATTGCTTGCTATATTTTCTCCTTTATCTGATAATTCTGGAATTTGGCTACAGTATTCTCTGGTCCTTTCACTTGCGGTGTCTTTCAGGAAGTGATTGGTGGATTCTTTTGATTTCTATTTTACTCTCTGTTTCCACAGTTTCAGAGCAGTTTTCCTTGATAATTTCTTGAAAGATTGCTGTTCAAGCTCTTTTTTTGATCATGACTTTCAGGAAATCAATAATTCTTAAATTATCTCTCCTGAACCTATTTTCCATGTCATTGTTATTTTTTTCTCCCAATGAGGTATTTTTTTTTTGCATTTTCTTCTATTTTGAAAATTTTTTTGAATTTGGTTGACTGATTCTTGATCTTTCATAGAGTCATTAGCTTTCACTTCTCAATTCTAATTTCTAAGGAATTATTTTCTTCAGTTAGCTTTTAAACCTCCTTTTCCATTTGGTCAACTATACTTTTTAAGAGTTGTTTTCCTCATTCAATTTTTGCCTTTCTTTTTCCAGGCTATTGACTCTGTATAGCACACCTCTCATTTCCTTTCCCAATTTTTCTTCTTCCTCTCCTCTTTGACTTTTAACATCCTTCTTAAGCTTTTTGAAGCATGCTTTTAAAGCTTAATACCAATTCATATTCCCCTTTCATGTTTCAGATATAGATATATTGACAATGTTGTCCTCTTTCCTGTGTTCTCATCTTCCCTGTCATTATGGTAACTTTCTTTGGTCCATGTTGGTTTTTCCTTCTTGTTTAATTTTTTTTGTCTATTTCATGGCATTTAAAGTTAAGCTCCCCTACTATAGCATGTGGGGCACTGTTCCTAGCTCCTCGAGCTGGAACCTATGGTCCTGGTAACTGACTTTGTGTGCTGGGATCTCAGGTGCTGGAAACTGGAGGCTTTAGGGGTCTAGCAGCAAATCTGGTGCTGAGCTGGGGTCCTACTGGTGATGTCTAGCATCTGCTGGTATCAGATGGGGCTTTTCTTCATTTTTCCAGGGCTACATTGAAGCATGTGGAGGTCTGGTTGCTGGAGGACATCTCTCCTGCTGGGCTGTGCTGAAGCACATGGAGATTTGGCAGCCATAAGATGCCTGATTGCCCTGTGCTGATCTGAAGCATATGGAGGTCTTATCTCTGTAGGATGCCTATCTGCCTGGGACTACAATGACGCAAATTTTGGTTCTCAGAACTGAATCTATCAGTTCCCTGGTTATGATGAGGCACATGGGAGATCCTGCTGTTCATGTTTGCACCACCCTGGGGCTCAGGATCTCTCACAGGTTTGCTGAGGTGGGGCTTGCTGCTAACTTGCTGGAATGCTTCTTGTCCTGGAATGCAGTTTACTTTTGCTAGAGTGAGATGGACCTTTCTTGCTGATCCTCCAAGTTTCCAGGGCTAAAGAACTGTTTCATCCCAAGTTTCTGTTGGCTCCCCTGTTCCAGGTTTTTTTTCCTAGTTGTTAATTTTTGTGTGTGTGTTTTAGAGGGCAGTATAGAAGAGTGGCAGTAATTCACTGCTTATTCCACCATCTAGGCTCCCAAAATCTCTAGTTTTTATTTCATTTTTTAAATATATAATTTATTTCTTTATTTTCAGCCTTCACTTCCACAAGAATTTGAATTCAAAATTTTCTTTCCATCTCTCTCAATCCTGTATCACAGGACAGCATGCACCCCATCCACCCCTTCCCCCAATCTGTCCTCCCTTCTATCACTTCCCCTTCTCCAATCCTCCTCCCTTCTAACTTCCAGTAGTGCAAAATAGATTTCCATACCCCATTTCCTGTACATCTTATTTCCAAGTTGCATGCAAAAACAATTTTAACATTCATTTTTAAAACTTTAAGTTCCATATTCTCTCCCTTTCTCCCTCCCCACTTTCATTGAGAAAGCAAGAAATTTGATATAGTTCATAGATGTGCAGCTATGCAATACTCTTATGTTGCAAAAGATTAACCACATTTCCCTCTGTCCTGCCCTGCTCTCCATTTATTCCATTCTCTCCCTTCACCTGTCCCTCCACAGTAGTGTTTGCTTCTATTTATCCCTTTGCTCTATTTGAAGTCCCTTCTATTATCTTCCCTCTTCTACCCGCTTCCCCCCTGCCTTTCTACTGGGTGAAATAGATTTCCACACCCAACTGAGTGTGTTATTCCCTCCATAAGCCAAGTTCCACGAGAGTAAGGTTCACTTATTCCCTTTCATCTTCCCCTCCATTGTAAAAACTTTTTCTTATCCCTTTATGTGAGATTCTGCCTCTCTCTTTCTCTTACTCCTAGTAAATTACACTCAACAACATATTTTATTTTTTCTGTATTCTTCCTTCATATTCAGCTCTCCCTGTACCCTCTGTCTATGTATGTACATGCATACGTTTACACACATGTACATCCATACACATATACATACCTACATGTACAGATACCCATATATAATATACACATGCATACATGCACCTGCACACCTACGTGGATGCATATATATGCAAGTATGTATGCACATGTATATATTATCTCTAACTACCCTAATACTGAGAAAAGTCTCACGAGTTACAAATATCATCTTTCCACAGTTCAACTTCAATGAGTTCCTTATTGTTTCTATTTCCTGTTTACCTGTTCATGTTTCTTTTGATTCTTGTATTTGAAAGTCAAATTTTCTATTCAGCTCTGGTTTTTTCAACAAGAATGCTTGGAAGTCCTCTATTTTATTGAAATTCCATATTCCCCTGAAATATTATACTCAGTTTTGCTAGATAGGTGATTCTTGGTTTTAAACCTACCTCCTTTGGCCTCTGGAATATAATATTCCAAGCCCTTCAATCCCTCAGTGTAGAAGCTGCTAAATCTTGTGTTATCCTGTTTTTATTTCCACAATACTTGAATTGTTTCTTTCTGGCTGCTTGCAATATTTTCTCCTTGACGTGGGAACTTTAGAATTCTGCTACAAATTTCTAGGAGTTTTCCTTTGGGGATCTCTTTCAGGAGGAGATCAATGAATTCTTTACGGTTAGCTTTACCTCCACTAGCCTCTGGTGTTCTTTTTTTAAATAGGAGTGGTAGTTGTATTTGGTCAAAATCTTTTCTTTGCCTCTGTTGAGATAATCATGTGGTTTTTGTTGGTTTTTTTATTGATATGGTCAATTATGTTGTTAGTTTTTATAACTTATTTTCGTAAAAGACCAAAGCATGCAACTGAAGGAAGACAGCAAAGTCAGACTCCATCCAATTCCTACAAAAAATATGAAATTGTCTCAGGTCATGGAAAAGCTCAAAAAGTATTTAGAGGAAAAACTGAGAAGAGAAATGAAAGCAATGAAAGAAAATCATGAAAAAAGAGTCAATAACTTGCTAAAGGAGAACCAAAAAACTGATGAAGAAAATGAGAAAATAACACCTTTAAAAGTAAACTAACCCAAATGACAAAAGAGGCCCAAAAAAACCAATGAGGTGAAGAATGACTTAAAAAGCAGAACTGGCCAAATTGAAAAGCTCACGGAAGAAAATAAATTATTACAATAATTATAATAAATTATTTTTGTAAACATTCGTTGCACTTAAATTATCAGAATTACTGGCATGTATTTGGACAAAATAGTTTGTAATGCAGTACCTGTTTTCATTTCTTCTTCATTGGTGGTGAATTTACCTTTTTGATTGTTGACATTTGATATTTAATTATCTTATAATATCAATTTAACCTAATAGTTAACCAAATTAAGCAATATTTCATTCTACTGGTTTTCCCCCTAAAGTTTAGTTTTACTTATTTGTTTAATGGTTTTACTACTTACAATTTTATTAATCCGTCCTTTGATTTTTGAGATTTCTATTTTGGTGTTTAAGTGGGAATTTTTAATATAGTCCTTTCTCTAAGTTTTTTTTTTAACTTGCATATCCAATTCATTGATCCATTTGTTTATTTACGTCAGTATAAGTTGTCCTCTAAATACTGCTTGGACTTTATATAACATGTTACCTTTAATTAAATTATTGATTATTTCTATAATTCATTCTTTGAATCATTCTAGAGTTGTTTTTTTAATCAAATTTTAATCTATTATTCCACAATTCTTTATTGAAATTAATTTTTATTGTATCATAGCCGGCAGAGGTTGTATTTAATATTTCTATTTTATGCATTTGTTTGTTGGGTTTTTATGCCCTAATATATGGTGAGTTTTGAAGTTGCCATTTGTAGTTGAAAAAGAAAGAAAAACTCCTTTCTATTCCCATTAATTTTTCTCCAGAGTTCTATCTAACTGTTTTAAAAATAGATTCATTTCCTTACCTTCTTTCTTACTTATTTCATGTCTAGTTCTGAGAGAGGAAAGTTGAAATCCTACATCTTTTGTATAATTTTAATGTTCTTTTCCTCTGGTAATTCATTTACCTTTTCCATTAAGAATTTCATTTCAGGGGGGTGGAGCCAAGATGGCGGAGGAACAATATGGACTTTCTAGAGCACTCCCTCTAAACCCAGCCAAATACCTGTAAAAAAGGGGGGGGCTCTAAAAATTCTTGACCTTCAGAACTCAGAGAATGACGGGGTGAAGCAAATCTCCAGGCCAAGACAGCCTTGAAGGTCACTAGTAAGTGTCTATCTCGCCATGCAGAGGGCAGGGCACAGTCCAGTATGGGTTGTACCAGCATGGACAGGACCTGAGCAGGCCTGGGGACACTGAATCTTTCACATCTTTGACAACTTCGACACTTCAGGACCCCAAAACACAGAAGACAAATTGGAAATTCAGTGGAAAAACTTTGGGACCAGTGTGGGAGAATGGAGTGGTAGGGCGCTAGTTCCAGAGCAGCAGAGGGTGAAGGGGTCAGAGGAACCCGCAGCACCCACAGAAGCAGCAGAGACAGAGACAGTGACTATTTATGGAGCTCTAGGCCCACAGATTGAGGGGGGATCAAGTGCCTGACAGTACAACCTCCACCTCCACTGGAAGCAGAGATCTACCTTAACAAAGAGCTCAAAAGTCAAGAAAATGGCTGAGGAAATGAGGAAAAACCAGAAAAAAGAATCAGACAATAGACTCTTACTTTGGTGACAAGGAAGACAAAAGCATGCAAACAGAAGAAGTTGAAGGCAAAGAGTCTCAATTCAAAGCCTCCAAGAAAAATATGAATTGGTATCACGTAAGGGAAGAGCTCAAAAAGGATTTTGAAAATCAAGTAAGAGAAATAGAGCAAAAATTGGTAAGATAAATGAGAGTGACACAGGAAAATCATGAAAAACAGGTCAACTGCTTTCTAAAGGAGACACAAAAAAATGCTGAAGAAAATAACACTTCACAAAATAGATTAACCCAAATGGCAAAAGAAATCCAAAAAGCCAGAGAAAAATGCTCTAAAAAACAGAATTGAGCAGATGGAAAAGGAGATCCAAAAACTCACTGAAGAAAATAATTTCTTAAAGGTTAGAATAAAGCGCATGAAAACTAATGCCTTCATGAAAAATCAAGAAATTATAAACCAGAACCAAAGGAATGAAAGAATAGCAGACAATGTGGAATATCTCATTGGAAAAACAACTGACCCAGAAAATAGATCCAGGAGAGATACTTTAAAAATTATGGAACTACTTGAAAGCCATGATCAAAAACAAAGCCCAGACATCATTTTTCATGAAATTATCAAGGAAAACTGCCCTGATATTCTAGAACCAGAGGGTAATATAAATATTGAAAAAATTCACTGATCACCTCCTGAAAGAGATCCAAGAAAAATACTCCTAGGATTATTGTAACCAAATTCCAGAGTTGCCAAGTCAAGGAGAAAATATTGATAGCAGCCAGAAAGAAACAATTTGAGTATTTTGGAAATACAATCAGGATAACACAAGATCTAGCAGGTTCTACGTTAAGGGATCAAAGGGCTTGGAATATGATATTACAGAAATCAAAGGAGGTAGGATTAATACCAAGAATCACTTACCGAGAAAAACTGAGTATAATACTTCAGGGAGAAGAATGGTCATTTAATGAAATAGAGGACTTTCAAGCATTCTTAGTGAAAAGACCGGAGTGGAATAGAAAATTTGACTTTCAAACACAAGAATCAAGAGAAGCATGGAAAGGTAAACAGGAAAGAGAAATCATGAGGGACTTACTAAAGTTGAACTGTTTACATTCCTACATGGAAAGACAATATTTGTAAGTCCTGAGACTTTTCTCAGTGTTTGGGTTGTTGGAGGTACTATATACATTTAGACAGAGTACATAGGGTGAGTTAAATATGAAGAGACGATATTTAAAAAAAATAAAATTAAGAGATGCGAGAGGAATATGAAAGGAGGAAATGGAATGGGGCAAATTACCACTCATAAATGGGGAAAGAAAAAGCTTTTTCAGTGGAGAGGAAAAGGGGGAAAGAGAGAGAAAAAGTGATGCTCACCCTCATCACATTTGGCTTAAAGAGGGAATAACATGCACAATCAATTTGTTATGAAAATCGATCTTACATTACAGGAAAGTAGGGGAACAGGGGATAAGAGGGGTGTGGGAGGATGACAGAAGGGAGGGCAAATGGGAGGAGGGAGTAATTAGAAGTAAACCCTTTTGAGGAGGGACAAAGTCAAAAGAGAGAATAGGATAAGTGTGGAGTTGAGAACTGTTTTTGCATGCAACTGGGAAATAAGAAACACAGGTAATGGGGTATAGAAATCCAATTTGCCCCACAAGAAAATAGAAGAGATGGGGATAAGAGAAGGGAGGGATGTGATAGAAAGGAGGGGAGATTGGGGGAAATGGTAGTCAGAATGCACAGTATCTTGGGGTGGAGGAAGGGGAGAGAGGGGGAGAAAATTTGCAACTCAAAATCTTGTGTAAATGAATGTTGAAAACTAAAAATAAACAAATTTTAAAAAAATATTTGCATTTCGTGCATATCAGTGCTTATATGTTTAATATTATTACTACTTTAATGTCTAAGGTACCTTTAACTTTATTTTTTTTAAACTATTTAGCATTTTATTTTCCCCAGTTACATGTAAAAACACTGTTTAACATTCATTTTTATCCGTGGTTTTATACCCCTTTGGGCATAGTTCCAAACTGTTCTATAGAATGGTTGAATCAGTTCACAACTTCATCAACAGTACATTATTGTTTCATTTTTCCAACATCCTCTCTGCAATTCCTCTTCCTTTCCATTAGCCAAACTAATATGTATGAGGTAGTACCTCAGAACTGTTTTAATTTTCATTTCTCCAATCAGTAGTGAGTTACAACATTTTATATGGTTATAGACACCTCTGATCATGTCATCAGAAATTTTTTTGTCTCTTGATCTTTTATCATTTGGAGAATGGTTCTTATTTATATAAATTTGACTCTGTTCTCTATAGTTTTAGAAATGAGACCTTTATGAGAGAAACTTCGTTCAATTTTTTTTCACTGTCACTGTTCCTAACTGTATTTCCCTCCATTTCCCCCCATTTCTCTCTCCTTTTCACCCTGCTCCCTCTCAAAAGTGTTTTTGCTTCTTAATATTGCCCTCCGCTAATCTGCCCTCTTTTCTATCACCACCACTTCCCTTCTTTTATCCCTTTCCAATCCAACTTTCCTGTAGAGTAAAATAGATTTTTATACTCAATTGAATATGGATGTTATTTCCTCTTAGAGCAAATTCTGATGAGAGTAAAGTTTACTCCCTCCCCCTCTCCTCCCCTATTTTCCCCTCCATTGTAAAGAATTTTCCCTGCCTCTTTTATGTGAGATAGTTTACCTCATCCTGCCCTTCCCTTTTCCATTACATTTCCCTATCACCCTTTAATTTTATTTTTTAAAATATTATCCTTTTATATTCCACTCACACCTGTGCCATCTATTTACATATACTCCTAACTGCTCTAATAATGAGAAAGTTCTAATGAGTTAATAGTGTCATCTTCCCCTGTAGTAATGTAAACAGTTTAAACATATTAAATCCCTTATGGTTTACCTTTCCTCTTTATATTTTTATGCTTCTCTTGAATCTTGCATTTGAAACTCAAATTTTATATTCAGATCTGATCTTTGCATTAAGAATGCTTGAAAGTCTTCTATTTCATTGAATATCAATTTTTCCCCTAAAGGATTATACTCAATTTTTCTGGGTAAGTGATTCTTCGTTGTAACTTTAGCTCTTTCACCCTCCAGAAACATAGAATATGTTTATATTCATAGAAGCTTTGGATATAGGAGCTTTGACTTTGTTATCTTCTTCTGAATGTGTGTTTTGATCATCCTTGTCACTGTAGCAGCTTTCTGTGGTCAGAATTTTCTTTTTATATTGTTGGCTCATTATACCCATGTATTTCTTGACTTTTATCTCTTTATTAAAGGGAACTCTACTTTCAGGATGGAGGGCACACTGTCCCAAGCTTCAGGACTTTTGTGCAACTGTTTCCAGAAATATTTCTAGGGACCTGTAAGTTTTCCATTCTCCAAAGGAGGTATGATCTAAGGAGAGGTGTGTTTGCTACTCTACTGGTCTGTGCCTGTGAGCAACCACAAGCACTCTTTTCTGCCCTGTAACTGTGAGAAAGTCCTCTCTCCACTGTTGCTACAAGCTCTGCTGTGCTAGCGCTCCTCCCCTTTCTGCCACCCAGGACTGTGGCTACTGAGTATGGACAAAGCAACAGAGTCCTACCTCAGTGCTAGCAAAACACCCTGACCGATTTTTCAACCCCTTACTGTCTATGGACTAAGAGCTCCAAAAGGAGCCACTCCAGTTGCTGATTTAGGCATTCCCAAGTCTTGCTCCTCTTTTCCTGGAGCAGGGGCTTTGATAGTGCAGCGTGAACTGGACTGCACTCTGCTCTCACCCAGGTGTGACAAACTGTTCAAGACAACATTCTAAGTTGTCTTTGGTGTCCATGGGCTGAAAGGTTTGGGAACCAGCACTGCTGTCAATAACTCAGTCACCTGTTCCAGATTTGCTAGGTGCTGAATCCACACTGGGCTGTGCTCCTCTCTCACTCTGGTGTAATAGAACTTTCCTACTGATCTTTCAAGTTGTCTTCGACTGGAAATTTGTTTCACTCCCTTTTTTTCTGAGTTCTTCTGCTCTAGAATTTGTTTAGAATCAATTTTAAAGGAATTTTGATGGTTTGAGGGCGAGAGCTCAATCTATTCCCTACCTTTACTCCACCGTCTTGGCTCCACCCACATATCTAACTTCTCCAAAATTCTATTGATCTCCTTAATTTCTGTATTTATTTTGTGGTTAGAGTTACCTAGTTCGGAAAGGGAGAGGTTGAGGTCCCCCACAAAAAAATTTTGATGTCTATTTTTTCCTATCATTCACATAACTTCTCGAATAATTTGGACACTACACCACTTGGTGCAAATATGTTTAGTATTGATATTACTTCATTGTCTGTGGTACATTTCGTCAAGATGAGTTTCCTTCCTTATCTCTTTTAATTAGATCTATTTTTTGCCTTTGCTTTACCTAAGATCATGATGGCTATGCTCGCTTTTTTTATGCATCCGTTGAAACATAATAGTTTCTGTTCCATCCCCTATTTTTTACTTTGTGTGCTTCTTTGCTTAATATGTGTTTCTTGTAAACAACATATTGTAGGACTCAGGTTTTTAATCCACTCTCCTGTCTGCTTCTGTTTTATGGGAGATACATCCTATTCATATTCGTAGTTATGATACTAACAGTACATTTCCCTCCATATGTACTTTACTATTTCTATCCTTTCACCCTGTCCCTTCTCACCAGAATTTTGCTTTTAACCACCACCTGCCTCAATCTGTCCTCTCTTCCATTAGCTTCCCCCTTTTCTCTTACTCTTCCCTTATTACGTTTCTATATGGTGAGATGGATTTCTGTACTCAACTGAATATGTATGTTATTCCTTTTTTGGTCCAAACCTGATAAGAGTAAGAGTCAAATAGTGCTCACCCTCTTATCTTCTTTCCCTCTACTGTAATAGGTCTTTTGTGCCTCTTCATGTATTATAATTTACTCCATTCTTCCTTTCCTTCTTCTTCCAGTGCAATCCTCTTGCCCTATAATTTATATATATATATATATATAAAATCACATCAAAGTCAACTTATATCCACACTTTGTCTCTGTGAATACTCTTTTGAGCTGCTCAATAGAGGTACAGTTGTTTTATAAATTTTTTTAATTTTAATTTATTTATTTATTGAAGTTTTCAACATTCATTTCCACAAAATTTTCCACAAAATTCTGGGTTCCAAATTTTCTCCCCATTTATCCCCTTCCCCACCCCAAAACACCTAACATTCTAATTACCCCTATCACCAATCTGTCTTCCCTTCTAACATCCCTCCCTTCCCTTATCCCAATCTTCTCTTTTGTCCTGCAGGGCAAGATAAATTTCTATACCCCGTTACCTGTATTTCTTATTTCCTAGTTGCAAGAACAATACTCAACAGCAGTTCCTAAAACTTTTGAGTTCCAAATTCTCTTCATCCCTCTCTCCCCACCCATTCTCTTTAGCAAGACAAGTGATTCAATGTAGGCCATATTTGTGTAGTTTTGCAAATGACTTCCATAATAGTAGTGATGTGTAAGACTAACTATATTTCCCTCCATCCTATCCTGCCCCCTGTTTCTTCTATTCTCTCTTTTGATCCTATCCCTCCCCAAGAGTGCTCCCTACTCCCACTACTCTCCCTTCCCTTATCCCCCCTACCCTGGTAATCCCTTTCTCCTCCACTCTCCTGTATTGTAAAATAGGTTTTCATACCAAAGTGAGTGTGCATTTTATTCCTTCGTTTAGTCGAATGTAATGAGAGTAAGTTTCATTTTTTTCTCTCACCTCCCCTCTTTTTTCCTCCACTGAAAAGTCTTTTACTTATAGAGGTACAGTTCTTAAGAGTTACAAGTATCATTTTTCCCATGTAGGAATATAAACAGTTTAACCTTATTAAATAACATTTTTTTCTTTCCTGTGAGACCTTTTTATACCTCTCTTGAATTTGAAGATCAGTTTTTCTGTTCAGCTCTCATGTTTTCATCAGCAAATTTAAAAGTCCTCTGTTTCATTTAACATCTGTTTTTCCTCTGGAAGATTATGCTCATTGCTGCTGGGTAGTTGGTTCTTGATTGTAATACAAACTTCTTTGCCTTCTGGAAAATCATATTACAAGCCACCCAATTTCTTGATGTAGAAGCTGCTAAACACTGTGTAATCCTGACTGTGGTTCCATGATACTTAAAGTGTTTCTTTCTGGCTGCTTGCAGTATTTTCTCTTAATCTGAAAATTCTGGAATTTGACTCCCATATTCCTTGGAGTTTTCATTTTAGCATTTCTTTCATGAAGTTATCAGTGATTATTCAATAACTATGCAATGACTTTCACTGACTATTTTACCCTCCAGTTCTAAGCTATCAGGGCAGTTTTTCATGATAATTTCTTAAAAATGCTGTCCAGATTCTTTTTTTCTTCATGTCTTTCAGGCAGTCCAGTAATTCTTAAATTATTTCTCCTGGATCTGTTTTCCAGGTTGTTTTTCTAGGGACATATTTTATATTTTCTCCTTTTTTTCATATTCATACTGAGTTGATCTTGGCAGACAGATTCCCAATTATTTTATAGTATCTACAGTTATTTTAAAATGGAATTTCTTTTTCTGTCTCTTGCTTCTGGGCGTTGTTTACAGTATACAGAAATATTGATAACTTATGTGAGGTTTTTTTTATATCCTGCAACCTTGCTGAAGTTGTTAATTATTTGAAATAGATTTTACTAGTTTGTTCTCTATCATTCTCTAAGTATACCATCATATCATCTACAAAGAGTGATGACCTCATACTTTAAAGAAAAAAAAACTATTTACCAGAAATATTTAAAGCAGCATCTCAAGAATCCAAAAGAATAATGATTTTAGAACCAAATTTTTCTACAAAATCAGAATTACTGAATCCAATTCACAGAAACCAATCTTTGGAAATCAATTCACAGAACCAAATTAACTAAAATCAATTCACTGAATCCCTCAAAATATTTTTTTTCAGTACAAAACTTTGTTGTTGGTGACAGCAACATAATAAGATAGATAAGTTAGACAGAAAACAGAAGGAATGAGATTCCCGAGTTATTATATTCTCCTCAATATGACATTAAGTTATATTGCCAGAGATGTAATTTTACAACTATGTATAACTACAATTTTAACCAGACTGGAAAGAAGATCTTCAATTAAACTATTGTAGTGTTTTAAACCAGACCAGAGCCACTGAGACATTTCTAACTCCAAGTGGTTTTTTAGACCATTCCAAATGGTCTCAATTTAGACCATCCAGTGATCAATCTTGTCTACCCAGTAATCAATTTTCACCACAAAATGATCAACGCTGACCACCCAGTGATCAGCCCAGGACACAGACAAGGGCCACAACACACAAGTCTCTTGCTTATGTGTCTGCAGGAAACTGAAAAAAAAATGCATAAAACAATGAAGCGAAAGGCCCACAAGGTTTTGGGGGAAAATACCTTTTCCTTCCTGTGAAAATCGATTTCTCAGTCTAGATCTTGCTTTTCACACCTTGACTCAGGTAATTTGCTCATCAAAATATGGCTATCAGACTAAGCCCTAACAGAAGTTTCAATGAACTCATTATTAAAATGCAAGAGACAAAAAACAAAATACAAAACAGTACATAGCAAAGAGACATCTCCATTTCTGTGATTTGCAATCTATGGTTTTTCATTTCAGTCTTGGTTTTGCAGTTAGTTTTCCATGTCAAAATCTCCTAGGTAAATATAACTGTGCATAGAGGAAAGTTTCAGAAGTGGAAGTCCCAGTCTTTCTAACACTACTGCCTGTTCCTATGTGGTTTACCAAATTTATTATAGGGGAAATATCTCTTTGAGTTTGTTAGGTAGATCAATGAAGCTGAAATAAAACTGGCACAATGCAGAAATCTGTAGAGGTAAAAATCTAGGTTTTATTATGCTTAAGCACAGTGTCATATGGTTGAAAAATAAGCCTGAATTGAGATTAGAATTCTAAAGAGAGTATTTACATGCAAAATTACATCAGAAAAACGGAGAAATAATTCTTTACAATCTCGTACATTCTCTTAGGCTATAAAAGTCAAAATTAAAAGACACCTTCCCATGGTTCCTTCAATGTCATAAAAGTTGAATAAACTTAGTCAAGCAGAATCGTCATCTCATATATCTCCCAAGGAAACAGGGGAAGGGGATAAGAGAGGAGTGTGTGTGGTATTCTCTCCTGAAGGCAAATCTGATGAAAGAAAGATTCACTAATTCCTTCTCATCTTCCCCTTCTTCCCCTCCATTGTAAAAGCTCTTTCTAGACTCTTTTATGTGAGATGATTTAATTCATGCTACAACTCCCTTTCTGTTTTTCCTAGTACATTCTTCTTAATGTTTAATTTTCTTTTTTAGATATCATCGTTTCATATTCAGCTCATCCTGTGCTCGCTCTCTCTCTCTCTCTCTCTCTCTCTCTCTCTCTCTCTCTCTCTGTCTGTCTCTTTCTCTCCCTCTCTCTGTCTCTCTCTCCATAATACATACATAAAAACTTTCGTACGCATATGTACATATACATACATACACACATACGCACAAACATATATTCCCTCCAACTATCCTAATACTGAGAAAGGTCTCATGAATTGCAAATATCATCTTTCCATGTAGGAATGTAAACAGTTCAATTTTATTAAGTCCTTGATGGTTTATCTTTCCTGTTTTTTCATATTTCTCTTGATTCTTGTATTTGAACGTCAGATTTTCTATTCAGCTCTGGTCTTTTCATCAAAAATTCTTGAAAGTCCTCTATTTCATTGAATGACAATTTTTTTCCCTGAAGTAATATACTCACTTTTGTTGTTGGGTAGGTGATTCTTGGTTTTAATCCTAGCTTCCTTGAACTCTGGAATATCATATTCCAAGCCCTATGATAACGTAGTGCAGAAGGTCTATTGTAGAAATATTTTACTTTTTAACTCTTTTTTAAGGTAGGACTCTGCTTCCAGTGTGGAGGGCATACTGTCCTAAGCTTCAGGAATTTTGTACAGCTGTTTACAAAGGTATTTCTAGAGACCTGTAAGCTGTCAATTCTTCCAGGGTGGTATGATCTAGGGAGAGGTGTTTACTCCTCTCCTGACCTGTACTCTGATTAGTAGGTGACCACAAGCACTCTTTTCTGCCCTGGAACAATGAGGAGCGTTTCCTCTACACTGCTGCCACAAGCTCTGCTTTGTCAGTGCTCCCTTTCACCCAAGGACTGTCACCTAGGACTGCAACACAAAGCCAAGTATGGGCAAACCAATAGAATCTTGCCTCAGTATCTGCAAAGAGATCACTGTAATCTCCTTCTAATCAGTTGTTCAATCCCCTTATTGTCTGTGGTCTGAGAGCTCTGGAAACAGCTGTTGCTGCTGCCACTGCCACAACTACTATTGCCACTACTGTCACGGCCAACGCCACAGCCGCTGCTGCTGTGGCTATTGCTGACATCACCTCAACTTCCCCAGGGCTGTACTGGGGCCAGGGCTAGTCTATGCTTCTCTCTCACCCAGGACCAACAGACTTTTCTTTTCACCTTCTAAGATGCCTTTGGCATTCCTGGGTTGAGAAGTCTGGAAATTCTCTCAGCTGCCCATAATTCTCTCACCATGTCCCCTGAGGCCTGTTCTTGGTTTGCTGGGGACCATTCTGCCTGCACAGCCCATGCTGGGTTGTACTCTTCCCCTAGCTTTATGCAACACACTTTTTCCATCGACCATTCAGGTTGTATTGAGATTCAAATTCATTTCACTCTTGCCTTTTTGTGTGTTCTACTGCTCTAGAATGTGTTTAGAGTCTTTTTATAGATATTTGAAGAGGTTTCAGGGAGACCTCAAGGGAGTCTCTGCTTTTTCTCTGCCATTTTTGCTGTCCCCCTCAAATTCTCTTCACAGTACTGGAGAACTCTGGGGGAGGAATGAAGTAGAATTTCCAGGTCTTCTGGTAGTGGGGACCCATGTTACACACACACACACACACACACACACACACACACACACGCACGCACGCACACACATAGTTCTTTGTGTGTGTTGTGTGTATGTATATATGTATGTATGCATATATGTGTATATATGTATGTATGCATATATGTGTGTATATGTATGTATGTTTGTGCATATGTATATATTGTACCTATGTAGTAAAAGGGAAGCATTTTCAAAGAAGAACTTTATGGGGAGAGAGAAATTAGGGGACATTGCAAGAGAAAGACTTCTAAAAGACAGTAGTATTGGCCACGAGGAGGAAATGATACTATGCAAGGAAGTAAGTAAGTTGAAGTGAGGAGGCAGAGCAATCCAGCCAGGGTGGACAGTCAATGTAAAGGCCTTGTTGCCTGTTGGGAGAAGAACAAGAAGGCCAGGAAGGGGAGACGTTTAGAGCCCTTGGAGACTGGTGAGAATAGTAAATCTAAGTAGACTAGAAAAGAAAGAAGGCAACAGTCTGTGAAGGACTTTTCCAGACCAAAACAAGAAGATAACAAGGCATTCATGGAGGTAATTGAGGAGGCCACAGACATTAGCAGATGGATATTTTAACACAGTGCCTGGAAAAACAATAGGTGAACAGGTACTTCATTCATTCATGATTGATTGATTGATTTGGGAGACTCACTTTGGCAACTTCATGGGGGATGAGCGGAGTGGGGTAACAGTTGAGACAAGGAGACCCACTAGCAAGTCTGAGATGCAATAGGCCAGGCATGAGCAAGGAAGGTGTTGCCCCAGGGTCACAGGTGTGTGAAGGAATGTAGTGATGAGATATGGTAAAGAAATCTAGGACAACCATTGATCACAGATCGATTATATGGGCTGAGTACCAGTGAGGAATCAAGGATGGCACTGAGGTGAAGAGCATGGGAGCATGAGCTTGCCATGTGTAGCAAGAGGAAGTTTGACATGAGAGAACATTTTGTTTCCTTCTTTGGAAATGAAAAAGAGAATGAGTGATCTTTTGTATGTGGGGAAATGGAGAAGTCTAAGACACCTCCACTGAGAGAAGTCCAATTACTTTGGGATGTAAGGGAGGAAGGTAGGGCTGGAAAAAAATATCTGAGTGTCATCTGTATAGAGATGGCAGTGGTTCCCATGGGAGTCAACATGCTATGTAAGAACAACATTGTGAAAACTATTGTAAAGAGATTACAAAGATCTTTGAGTTGCCTACTTGAACCCACCTTTCCCTGGACTCTGAAAGTACTGGAGGGAAAATGCATTACAGATTTGGAGTGGAGGGAATGGAATTTGGAGAAAAATTTTGTACTAACTGTTACAAGAATGCCACCATAGTCAATAGGACTTTATAACAGCTTATCAATTGAGGTTTACTAAATAATATCAGTGGTGGGAGGGAAGAAGTGCACTGCTGGGGGCTCTTGAGCTCAGCAGCCTTAGAATGACATCCTTCATCGGCTCAAGACTAATCTTAGAGCTTCAAAGGAAGAAAGCAGCTAGGCTTTGGGGAATCAGATCTTCAGTTGGAGTGGGATTTGGGAAAGTAGCCCTAGGACATCAGCCACCTTTGATCTCCAGCCCTTAGCAAAGTGGCTGATAAGAGCATCATGAATGCATCTTGACTGTCAATCTCAGTGACAACTAACTATATGTGGAAAAACCCAGGAAGTCAGACCCTGAAAGGACCATGACCAAAGGGTAACCTGTTCCCTGGACCTACAGTAAGCATTCAAGCTTCCTAGGCAGGGGATTTGCTCAGGACACTAAGGAGACCTCAGAGCAGTATTTAAACCATGCTCAAACCTGGACAGATGAGAATAGCTTCACCAGAAGAATGCAAGTAGAGCCTCCTGCGGTGGCCAGGGAATTGAGCAGAGAAGACCTAGGCTGACTCCATAGTCAAAGCTGTGGACTTCTCTTTGGATTGCTTTGGGTTTTTTCTTTCCTTTTTTTGTTTCTTTTGCTATGGTTTGCTTTTATTTAATCTCATTGCTATGAGAAAAGGTTTATTATTACTGATTTTGGTATCATGGATCCCTAGGAAGTTCTGTTGAGGTCAAGGGGTTCCCTTCATTGAATAATGTTGTGAAATACATAAAGTGAAAAATGCAAGATTAAGAAAGGTAGACAATTTCATAGCAAGAAAGATAAGTTATTTTCTCAGCCAAAATCCTGGATCTCACAAGACCTCCTCCTAAAATGACCAGGTGCTTTAGAAAGAGAATATCTAGACTGACTCTCTATCCAAGGATATGTGGTCTTCTCATGCTCACATGCTCAGGGAGAAGACTGACCGCCTACCTCTTCATTAGTTTCTTGTATCCAGTGAGGAAGACGCTCCTCTGTTAGAAAAGCAAACGTGGTTTTGCTCAAGGTGATCCTTGCCTGGTTCCCATTCTTGGCATATGTTACTTGGCCAAGGCAGGATAAGGAGGGAAAACGATCCCCTTCTCCTATGTCTAATTCAAGATTAACTGAAGCTCACCCTATAGCTTCTATTACAGATTGCCAATTGATCACAGGGAAACTGCTCTGGGCTAAGGCTTTTAACTCTGAGTTCCTGCAGCCCACTGGGTAGAACCTTGGCATTTGGGGAGTTTGAATCTAAAGGACAGGGGAACAAGGCCAGGAAGCTCTCTTGTATCTAAAAGCAGAGCATTTTCAAGTTCAGAGGAAAAAATCTGTGCAGGCAGTTGTCTTCCAGCTCCAGGATTAAAAGACAATAATGTGCCCAAAACACAATGAGGAGTGTCCTTCTGCAGGGATGTCACAAAGGCTCTGCTGGTACTGAGAGATGTCTTCTTACCTAAGCTTTGGAGCAGCTACTTCTCTTTGTGATAATTTATGGTCCCTCACCTGCCAGTCAGTCAATCAGTGATCAGGCATTTAATAACATCTTAAACATTTCCTGACATAAGAAAAGGATGTTGTGAGATGTATGTATTGGTACTCAAAAGGCCTATAATGGGGAATAAACAAATTACCCCTGTAGACTCTAGTATTCTCCACTGATCACTGACATTTCCTAAGTGCCAATGAATATAAATCCTCACAAATCACAAAGGAGTCTCTGAACAAAGTGAGAAGGCACAGCATATTCTCTCCTGAAAGAATGGGACCAGGGCCTTGAATGGGCATGCCCTCCCTTCTTTGGCTAGAATTCTAGGTGGCCAATTATATTCAGATTCATTAGACTATACAATAGATGTTGTGGGCTGATCCTCATTCTACTTCCCCATCCTTTTGTTCCTTTGGCCAGGCTCCCAGACATCAAACACACTCTAACCTTGAACCCACATAACCCCAGAAAAAGCACAAGCCTGGCCCAATGGACTGGTCATTTTTTTCGTAGCTGGGCTATCTTTGACACATACAGAATGTGTCTTGCTGACACCTCAGTGCTCTCCGTGTGTTGGTTTCTAACCTCTCTGTCACTCCCTTCTGTCCCCTTCTCTTCATTCCTCTCATACTGATGAGTGCTGGAAGCGGGTGTGAGACCCTCACAAAGACCTGGGTACCAGGGGCGGTTTATCTGGCGAAGAATTCACGGACTCAAGAATTGTTGAGGTCAAGGTAAAGATTTGTTATGCTTTTCAGTGGGCAAGAGTTCTTAGGGAATCTGTAACCTTAGAGAGGGTACAGGGAAAGTTTATATAGGATATTCTGTGATATCACTTGTGTCAAATATGCTAACTAGGTGTTTCTGTGTGGGATTAGAGAGTGGTTAAAGAGTGGTCAGTTTTTAAAGGAACATGCACTTTTGGTATCTACTGCACAGGTATTTTACCCAAAATTCATCAAGAAATAGTCCAAGGTGGGGGGGGGGGTTAACTGGAAGTGTGGTTTTGGGCCTAAAACCTGATTAAGTCAGCTAGTGGTCAGGGCTGGCTCAGAAATACCACGTTGCTCTCATCAATGACAGGATAAATGTAAGGGAGTATACATAATGTCTAAATCTAGGATATACAGATCCGTGAGTAGTAAATGTCGTTATGACCCGGTAGTACACAGTCCATTAAGCCAGTACACAGCTGGTTCAAACTAATGAGTTCTATAGGTGCAGCTGGCTCCTATATCATAAAGGGAGATAATGGTTGTTTCTGGCCAAGGTTGTGTCCTTGCACTGGAGAGAAACTGCTTAGGATCATCTTTTGAGGCTAAGGAGAAATGTGATTTTTAAAGAAAAATGTGATTTTAGAATTAGGCCCAAGAACATGCAACTAAGCACCCCATCATTACTACCCTCTCATCCACGGCATGGGCCCTCACACCTTTGCCTTCTAAATGATCTCCATGGATCTAACCCCATCCCTTCAAGGCCCTGGATGTAGCCCATGCTGCCCCATTCATTTTTCTCAAGGACAACTCTGATCAAACAATATCTCTGTACAAAGGTCTTCAACAGTCCACCATTGCCTAGGGTAAAGTTCACACTCCTTTGCCTCATCTTCTAGGCCCTTCACATTCTATCTCTGACACATTTTCTGTCTGGTATCACATACCTTCCTCCTATTTATATAGTTCTTCCACAACACTGCAGGGCTTTTCCTGTTAACAACCTGGTCTGAATGTATGTAATGCCCTCTCTTCCCCAGCTAGGCTGTGCTCAGGTGTCCAAACCCCCTTAGCCTCCTTCCCCCCCACCAAATGATCCCCTTCTTCTTATCAGTTCATTTTGTTCATTCTCTCATTGCTATATACAGCTTATATTTATTTATTTATTCATTCAATCATTCATTCATTTAGCTCCTGACTCGTTTGTATGTTTATACATTTTAAAGGCTTATTTATTTATTTGAAATTCATCCACAAAATTTTGAGTCCGAAATTTTCTCCCCATCTCTCCCCTGCCCCCCACTCCATAAAGTCTTGCATTCTGATTTCTTGTTACCTTAATATGCCCTCTCTTCTATCACACCCCACCCTTCCCTTATCCCCACCTTTTCTCTCTTCTTGTAGGGCAAGATAGATTTCTATATCCCATTACCTGTATTTCTTACTTCCCAGTTGTATGAAAAAACAATTCTGAATATTAGTTTCTAAAACTTTGAATTCCAACTTTCTCCCTTCCTCCTTCCACATCCATCCCCACTGAGAAAGCAAGCAATTCAATATTGGCTATATATTTGAAGTTTTGGAAAAGGCTTCCATAACAGTCATGTTGTGTAAGTTTAACTATATTTCCCTCCATCTTGTCTTGCCTCCCATTTTTTCTATTCTCTCATTTGACATTGTCCCTCCCCAAAAGTGTTTAATTCTAATTACTCCCTTCTTCCATTTGCCCTCCCTTATATGATCCCCTCATCCCTCTTATAAACTTCTCCCCTACTTTCCTGTAGTGTAAAATATATTTTCATACCAAATTGAGTGAGCATGTTATTCCCTTCTTAAGCCAAATATGAAGAGAGTAAGTTTCACTTTTTCCCTCTCACCTCTTCCCTTTGCCCCTCCATTGAAAAAGCTTTTGCTTGCGTCTTTTATGAGTGATAATTGGTCCCATTCCATTTCTCTCTTTCTCCTTCCAATGTATCCCTCTCTCAACCCTAAATTTTATTTTTTAGATATC
>CM053775.1:46262932-46282146 GCA_028658325.1 Potorous gilbertii
TAGACTAACCCTTTCTTTCCTAATTTGAGTTACTCTTTGCAGTTGTATGGGAATAGATCTGCTCTGCACTGATTATGCCCATTGTAAGGGGGCATACCCCCAAGACAATGCTGATATACTAAATAAAGAGGGGCCCACACCAGGTTATATTAGGGTTAATTTGGGGAGTTTACCCACAAGAAGCCCAGGCCTTTGAGGCAGGAGGACAGAATGGCGGATCCCTGTACCAACCTCAGGCCAGAATAAATATTATTTTGAAACATCACAAAGAAGAGATAGTACCAGGGATGGCCCAGGGTCATATGCAAGCTGCTCCATAGGATAGTTGGAACATCTTTTGTTGCTTACATTTACTCAAGGTAGTTTATGTTCTCTGTGGAGACTCAAGGTCACATTTCCAGACTCTGGTTACCATCATACACTCTACCCTCATGAACTACTCATACATTCTTTGTGATAGCATCTTCTGCAAAGTTTCCTGAGTGATATACAAACAATTTCATTACCCTGGAGGAGGCAGAGGAGCCTACTGATGGAGATACAGCCCACAACAGAATACAAGCATAAGCAGGGAAACAACATGATCAATAGGAGCGAACAATTTTTACTATTTTCTTCTATCCCACCCTTACTTAGGCAAAAGAAGAATCAATGGCATTTGGTGAATAGTGGGAGATCTGAATTTCTTCACTTAACTCATTACAGGCCAACTAAATTTCTGAACTAAGCTCTGGGAAAACGAAATATGGCTTGAGCAATTTTACAATTTGGGGGTGATATAGAATATAATCTATTATAAAATGGGAACAGAATGATTTGATTTTCTTAATTTCCCTCATTTTGTCGGTGGTAAACTTGTCACAATTTTTCCTTACCAATCAATGTAAGAGTAACATGATTGATTAATCACAGTACAAGCCAGGGAAAGAATATGTAAAGTTGTGAGCTAATTTTAGTGAGGAAGTTCATGTGAAACTAAAATAACCAAGAGAACTCAGTATACAGATACAGTGAAGCAAAAAGTCAAATTAGTACAATAATGACTATATGACCATAAATATGATCTAGCACCAGGTCTTCTGTATTTTAGTAACCCATTTCCAATGTTCATTTAATCGACACATTTCATCTTGGATCTCAGATGTCCCATGTAGTTGTCTGGTCTCTGGAAACATCTTTTCTTGAATACTCAGTGACAGGTTTCCCCTTTATTAGATTTGTTTCTCTAATTCCAAGTTACTCAGACACTCCTTAGATGTTTCTGCAAAATCTTTTAAAAAACAAAAGTTTCTTTTTGGAAGTTTCTTTAAGGGATGCTAGCTGGTTGTTTAACGCACCCTGCATTGTTACCTATGGACCAATGCGAGCAAGGAAAGCTACATATACAGGGCTAAGTATATCAAAGGGAGATATGAAACCATCTTAATCTAAAATTCTTCTGAAGGAAAAAAGCAGTCTGTGGAATTAAAGTGCCTTTTCTCTCAAAAAAGAATTACAAAACATTTCTCAATAAAAGGTAGTACAACCTCTCATTTTACTTCTCCAATCACTAGTTCATGTGGTGAAGATTAGCTAGAACTTTATGGTTCTCATCTAATCGACAACAGAGCTATAAAAGAACATCAAATTAGGAACCCACAGTTTCCTTGAAACTTCGGGGAATTTTGATTTTTACATGCCCTATTAGAATCATTTACATTTAACACACAGAATTATCTGATCCTGTTTTTTTCAAAATTTTCCCACTCCAATTTATTTCATTATTTTAGGAGGGTCAGATGCTATTCAGCAGCTAATCCTATTTAAAAACAGAAATAACAACAATCTTTGCAGATACAAGCTTTCCACCCCTAGGTTCAATGACCACACATATGAATTTATTTACAAGAGACTAACTTTACTGCAATTGTAACAAAAGACCTGGAATGGAATGTGTGGATACACTTAAATAATTGATTCCCAATTGTATACAGAGAACAGTATACAGTACAGTATACAGAAAACAGGGGATTTCTACAGGGTCTTTTATTTGGATCTTTTCCCAATATTTTCTTTTTTTCCATAAATGGGTTGCCTGTAGGAAAACATGCTCAGTTGTTAAGCATATTCAAATGCAATAGACATTACACAAACATTTTCCAATAAAATGACTGAAGTGAAATTCTATCAGTTAAAATAAAACAGAAGAGGTTTCTAACTTTAACCTCACAATTTAGTCGATTCATATCTTTATTTTGCAAGCTTTTTGTAACTTTGTGCAATCATACCCATACCGCTTTGAAAGAATGAGGTGTTTCAGAAACTTAATCTTATACATGATTATGTAAGTATTAGCAGACAAATTACAATTTGGGGTATGGAATGACTGCACATTTAGATTGAAAACAATTAGATCTTACATACTTGTGTTGTGCTCATATCTTCTGTTGACCATTTGCTCTGGTTATAGTAATTTGCTACAAAAGGAAAAAAATTTGGACGTTATTATACAACATCAAAATTGATCCCTCAGGCCTAAGCCTAAAAGCACAAAATGACTCCACACATACATCCTTTGCTCTATTTGACTTTAGACAAGAGTCACAATTGACAAGTAGTCATGGAGTAACAATTCTACCTTATAACCAGACTCAGGAATAGTCATATCTAAAAGGAATCAAAATAATGGGGAAACTGAGCTAAAGTGATCTTACTTTTGGCTATGCCAAGATCATGCTCTCAGTTTTTTTTTCCCCAGATACAGGCCTCTATCTATAATAGTTTAGGATCATGTTCTTTGAGTTGCTTGTAGCATTTATCTCAAATTTATCTCAAATAGTGGACTACTAACTTAATGATCCATCGGAACATTATATCTGAATTCCAAACTCAAAACAATATTAGTTAGAGTCTCAAGAGATTTTACCTCAAGTAACAAGTTTCACTAATCACAGTTTAGGGATAGATACGGTAATTGAATGAACTATCAAGAAGTTTCAATAAGCAATAAAGGTTTACCAAGACACTCCCTCCCTCCCTCCATTTCTCCTCCCCCACACATGATTTCATTTAACGTCCTTCACTTTTCTTTTCTTTTCTTCTTGTTGAGTTTAAACTCATCCTGGTATAAAGATCAATCATCAGAAATCACTTTTATATTTTAAACAAACTTGTAAATTCTCAGTAAACCAGTTCATTGTTTAGGAATTCCATAACCCATAATAATCTCTTTTCCCAGTGCTGATGGCCTTCTCCAAACAAATGTTTTCAAGAAGTCTTGCAAGTTTACAGGTAAGAGGGGATTTCTACAAGGTCTTTTATTTGTATATTTTCCCAATATTTTCTTTTTTCCATAATTTTTCCAGTTCTTACCGAATGTCATCACTTAGTAATAGACCTAACTGGTAGGATTGTCCCCAAGATATTGCAGCTTGTCTATCCGAGTGTTCTCAGGAGGACTTTCAGCTTGTTCCTCCTACTCCATTAAAGAAGTTTTTCTTTTTGTAGGGAGGAAGCAAGACAGTTCTTAAAATTCAAATTCAACATAATCATTATAAAAACAGGTGGGAGTCTCATATAATTTACAGTAAAATTTTCAATGTCAAGACCAATTTGAAAAGTTATTTTTAAGTTGATAAATACTTATTACTTTGTAAGATTCCCTGAGTATCTAATTAGATATTCCAATTGATCTCAATTATCTTTTGGTCATTTACTATTTCACACTTTCCTTTTCTTGAACCAGGAAAGGATTAATAATATAAACAAGCAGTTTTCTTCCCCATGAAACTTCGTAGACACTACCCTAAAACATGCCGCTCTATAATTAGTGAAAAGACCTTCTTCTCTGTCTGTGAAACAATAAATCTTTCATTCAAGGGGGTGAGAAGTAGGAAGTGCTCTTAGTCCCCTTAAAACAAATTCCAAAGATTGTTAGCTCAAAACTTGCCAGCATTTATTTCACCATCTATAAAAGCATTTAAAGCCCAATATAGGTCTGTGGAGAAAATGTTCCCCAACCTCTTTTTTCTTACTATGGTCTTCTACACACCAGAACCTGGCCACAGTTCAGGAATGTAAACAGAAAGAATCTTTCTGAAAATGCTTAGAGGTTCACATTCTCTTAACAAGACAAAGAGAGACAGATTTGTCAGGAAAGTTTTTCTTTCTAAGTTCTGTGTGTACTATTACAGACTCTGAAAGACACACAAAGACACAGAAAAACACCAACCTATCAACATCTGTGAGAAAGTGGTCCCAAATATTAAAAATTACTTCTCTTTGTATGCCTTACTAGATATCGACAGAGGCCATGCTTTCTCTTACGTACACAAATACACACAACCTAAGACATTAATACCCTTTTAATACTGCACCTGTCTTCTTTCTTTCATATTCTGATCCGACACTTCCCTCCCGTTCTTCTTTTACCGATTTCTTTTACCAATCATATCTGAAGTAATCTTCACTGAGTTTTTTCCTCCTCTGTCTCTTTCCTGCACTTTGATTCATGCAGTCAGAAAGGAAGGGAGGGAGAGAGAGAAAAAGAAATTCTCCCTATTCCTTATCCTATGATACACTGGGCAATTGACATTTCAACATCTCCTAACAGCATTGAAAGTTCTCAAGTTTGTCTAAGCTATATAACTCCCAATAAGCAACACAAATTGCCAGCATATGGGCTTTTCCCACTGGAAGCCTGCGAAGGTACAAGCTTTTTCCAGGCATCCCCATACTTGTGCAGCTTAGGTCACTACTTTCACATCCAACTGACAGTGGGTGGCCAATCTGGGATTCCTCCCTAGTAGATATGCTACCTCTCCCTCAGGGATGAGAATAGTCAGTATTTTCCCTTGCAGAAGCCTCATGTCCCTCCCCCTCGAACATTTCTTTGGCATCCTGCTGACTGTGCCAAATGTGACAAAGAGGCAGATCTGCTCTGTCTTGTTTATGCCAACTGTAGAGTGGCATAGCTTCCAAGAGAATATTGAGATACCAAAGAGTAGGTTTATTAAGGTTAATTGGGGGAGTTTACTCAAAAGAGATCCAGTCTTTGGCAGTAAGATAGAATGGTGGATGCCCACACTTACCTCAGACTAGGTCAGATATTATATTGAAACAGAACAAAGAAAACATATTGCCAGGGGTGGCGCAGGGTCATGTGCAAGTTTTCCCATGAGATAGTTGGAGTTTCTTTTGTTGTTTACATTTACTCAAGGTAGTTTATATTCTCTGTGGAGTTATAGGTAATGTTCTCACACTGTCTACCAGCTAAGCTAATACTCTAGACCAACCACATACACTTTCCAGCTAGAGAAATCACCTCAATGAGCCAGAAGATGGAGGTAGACTCCTGTCCAATAGAATAATGAATCTGCTGAGTATCTCACCCTTGATATGCCGTTACATCCTTTACATGCTCGCACTCCAAATGCTGGCAATGATAACAAGTTACACCCAGACCGTTCCAGAATGTATTCAGCCCAACCACAGGTCAAATGATTTGCCCCATCCACTTGAATTATGTTCAAAACAAGTTTTTGAAGACACCTATAATTTATAATCCACTTTTCCTACTATAAAAATAAGCTCTGTAAATCACTCCTTTGTCTCTGACTACTGAGGAGTCAAATGACCCAATATTTTGGCAGCTGTTAGCCTTGCAAATAAAATATTGTGCTTGGACTTTGAACCTCAGTTTTCCTTATTTGCATATTTTTATTGTAAAAATTGGCAACCCTGATGGGACCTGACTAAGGACATCTCTACAGAGAACAGAAATTGCACTCCCTTTTGAGTCCAACCCAAATTTTTCCAAGATAAGGTGTGTGTGAACCTCCATATTACTGGGAAAACTCCCTTGAAGTTCCTACTTAAGGAACTCCCACAGCTTGGGGAGAGAAAATCCTTCTTTAAATGACCTGGAGAATACCTCTCCGTAAGAGAGGTAAAAACGCGTTCCCATTGGGAAGGCCCTTTTGTGGGGGCAGGGGTAGCCTACAACTCCCCAATTGGTAGAGAGCCTAGGACAGCAGATACAGCTCTACCAGCTACCAGGAGCCTAACTGTAACTCAACTCCAATTTTATTATTTTGTCTATTTTCTTTCTGTGAATTGGTCTGTCAATTGCATAAAACTTCTTTTAAGTGATAGGGAAGAAGACTTTGCCTTTAGATGTTTAAGAGAGGATTTTCAAAACTGGTATTAGAGTCAAAGGGTTCAGCACAAATTATATGAAATTTTAGAAGATCATAAATCATTCCTCAATTGATAAATGGCCAATGGATATGAACAGGCTGTTTTCAGAGGAAGAAATTAAAAGTATCTATAGTCATATGAAAAAATTCTCTAAATAACTATTGATTAGAGAGATGCAAATCAAAACAACTCCGAGGTACCACATCACACCTATCAGATCGGCTAACATGACAAAACAGGAAAATGATAAATTTTGGAGAATATGGGAGAGTTGGAACACTAAGTCCTTGTTGGTGGAGCTTTGAACTGATCCAACCATTTTGGAAAGCAGTGTGGAAAAATGCCTAAAGGGTTTTGTGCATACCCTTCGACTCAGCAATACCACTTCTGGGGTTATAACCCAAAGAGATCCTAAAAATGGGAACATAACCCCCATGTACAAACTTATGTATAGCCGCACTTTTGTGGTCACCAATAATTGGAAATTGAGGTGATCATTACCAATTGGGGAACTGCTGAACAAGTTGTGGCAGATGAATGTAATAGAATACCACTGGGAAATAAGAAATGATGAACAGGTGGATTTCAGAAAAATCTGGGAAGACTTATAGGATCCGTTGCTGAGTGAAGCGAGCAGAAAGAGGAGAACATTATATATGGTAATAGTCACAGTGTGTGAGGAGGACTGATTTTGATGAACTTGGCCCTTCAAAGCAATGCAAGGACCTAGAACATCTCCAAAAGACTCATGATTCAGGGTGCCATCCACATCCAGAGAGAGAAATATGGAATCAGAATGCAGAGTAAAGCAGACTATTTTCTCTTTTGCTAAGTTTTGTTTTGTTTTGCTTATGGTTTCTCCAATTCTCTATAAGTCTTCTATGCAACATGACTAATGTGAAAATGTTTAATAGGAATTTATTTGCAGAGTCCATATAAAATTGCAAGTTGTTTGGGGGTGGGGCATGAGAGGGACAAGCAGAAAATTTAAAACTTATGGAAATGAATGTTGAAAACCGAAAAAATTAAATTAGTAAATTTGGGAAAAAATAAAGTTTGCAAAGGATGTTTTGCATAACAACATGCAAAAAGCTGAGTGGATCAAACAACAAATGATAGAAACAATTAACAACGTCATACAAGAGGATGACAATAAGGAAACAATATATTAAAACTTATGGGATACAGTGAAAGTAGTTCTTATGGGAAGTTTTATATCTCTGAATGAAAGTAAGAGGAGATCAATGAATTGAGAATGCAACTGAAAAAGCTAGGAAAAGAACAAATTAAAAATTCTTAAGTAAATATCAAATTAGAAATACTGAAAATCAAAGGAGAGATGAGTAAAATTGAAATCTAAAAATGATTGAACTAATAAATAAAAGTAAGCGCTAGTTTTATGAAAAAAAAAACAACAAAAATTGAGAAATTTTGGTTAATTTGATTTAAAAGAAGAAAACCAAATTACCATCATCAAAAATGAAAAGGGTGAATTCACCACCAATGAAAGGGAAATTAAAAACAATCATCAGGAATTATTTTGCCCAGTTGTATAATCATAAATTTGACAATCTTAGTGAAGTGGATGAATAATGAAAAAATTATAAATTGCCCAGACTAACAGAAGAGGAAGTAAAATGCTTAAATAATCCCATCTCAGAAAATGAAATTGAATAAGACATCAATGAATTCCCAAGGAAAAAAGTCTCCAGGGACATATGGATTTGCAAGCAAATTCTATCAAACATTTAGAGAACAATTAATTCCAATACAATATAGACTATATGGAAAAAATGGAAAAGGAATCCCACCAAATTATTTTTATGATACAAATATGCTCTTGATACCTAACCAGAAAGAGCAAAAAAAGAGAAAGAAAATTATAGACCGATTTCCCTAATGATTATGAATGCAAAAATTTCAAATAAGATATTAGCAAAAAAAATTACAGCAATTTATTGTGAGAATAATTCACTTTGATCAGGGAGGATTTATACCAGGAATGCAGAACTGGTTCAATATTAGAAAAACTATTAGCATGAATTGATCATATCAACAACAAAACCAAGAGAAACGGTATGATTATCTCAAAACATGCAGGACAAGCTCTTGACAAAATAAAACACACATACCTGTTTAAAAAAAACATTAGAGAGCATAGGAATAATTGGAACCTTCCTTAAAATGATAAGTCGCATCTACCTAAAACAGTCAGCAAGCATTATATGTTAGATGCATTTCCAATAAGATCAGGGGTAAAACAAGAATATCCACTATTATTCAATGTGGTAATAAAAATGTTAGCTATAACAATAAGAAGAAAAAGCAATTGAAGAAATTAGAATAGGCAAAGAAGAAACTAAGTTATCACTCTTTCTCTAGGATGCTAAGTAGCTGAGCGACTGCAGATGTTTTTGGGGTTTTCTGAGGCTGACAGGCAAAGAAACGGACAAATTCCCTCTACATCCAGGAATTTTCCTGCTCTTCTGTTTTCACAATGGGGCTCCCATTCCTCATACTCCTGCCTGCTGGATTCCCCTTCTCTGCCAGCCTCACATCCACCTGATACTCCTTTTCACCCACTGCTGAAACCAGACTCAGCCTCCCAACAGCTCCCAACCCCCAGTCTTTCCCTCAGGAGGAGCAGGACTTCCTAGGATTTGCTCCTAGGTTATCTTTTACAGAGCTGGAAAAACCACAGTGTCCTAGAACTTAAAAGGAATGCTTTGTTCCTGGGCTCAGTATGTTCTACAAAACTATCTGATTTGCGCAGGGGATTGCTGACAAGCCTCTTTGAGATTTTGGACTTCCCCAGTCATTATCTGTATCACTCTATTTGTTAATCTGTTTTGCTTGGGTCTCTACGTGGTGCCAATAAGTGTCTGTGTGTAATCTGACACCTTGTAGGATTTAAAATACAGGCAGCCAGCAAGATAAACTTCTAAGAGTTAGAGTTGGATTGTTACTGGAAAGAAAAGTTGTTGGTAGAAAAAAAATCATTCTCCCTCCCTCTCTCACGGTCTCTCCTCTCCTCTTCTCTTCTCTCTCTCTCTCTCTCTCTCTCTCTCTCTCTCTCTCTCTCTCTCTCTCTCTCTCTCCCTCTGCTTCTCCTGAATGTGGAAGAACAGACAAAGGGCAACGGGACTTTATCCCCCTCAGATCAAAGAGAGGCTGGTTGAATAGCACTTAACTATTTCCAACCTATCCTAAAGAGGAAAGTGTTTGTATAACGACTTGATCTATGCATTCTGCAAAATAGGAACAAATTTCTCTTACAAGATATTAGAAAGAGACACCTTAAAGTGAAGCCTTGAACTCTCCAGTGACAAGGAGAAGGCACTAGGCTACAACTGGATCTTTTGCTAGGGTCCCAACGCTCTTCTCTGGCAGATACAAAGTCCTGCTCTGAGTTTTAAGGGGTGGATATAGAAGAGAAGTTAATTTGAGTAAAAATTCAAAAGAAATTCTTAAGATTCTTCACCCTGTGGTCCTGCATTTGACCAGGCTGAGGCTACATTTAAAAGTTAGAACAGTTAAAACCGTCTTAGCAGATTCTGGAGATTTGGAGATTGAGCATTTAAAGAGGTTTTGTATTTAATTTTTATTTTTCTCCAGTTCTATGTAAAGTTTTTAACATTCATTTTTAAAACTTTAAGTTCCACATACTCTCCCTTCTTCATTCCTCACCACTCCCATTGATCAGGTAAGCAATTCGATATAGGTTTCACACGTGTGTTCATGCAACACATGTCCGTAGTAGTCATGTTGTGAAAGAAAACGTAGATAAGAAAGAAAACTCAAGAAAAAAATAAAAAATATACATCAATCTGTATTCAGGCACTACCAGCTCCTTCTCTAGGCCCCAGAAATGAGCTATTATAAATATTTTTGTACATATAAGTCCTAATATTGCCAGGTCAAAAGGTGTGCATGATTTTATAACCCTTTAGGCATAGTTCCAAATTGCTCTACAGAATGGTTGAATCAGTTCACAACTCCACCAACAGTGCATTAATATCTCATTTTACCCACAACTCCTCCAACATTTGTCACTTATCTTTTCTGTCCTATTAACCAATCTAATTTATGAGGTATCAGAATTGTTTTTATTTGCATTTCTCCAATTAAAAGTGAGAGCACTTTTTTTGAAAATGACTAAAGATAGCTTGATTACTTTACCTGAAAACTTAGGATATATTTTGATAATTTATCAAATTGGTGATGGATATGAGTTTTATAAATTTAACTCAGTTCTCTATACGTTTGAGAAATGATGCCTTTATCAGAGAAACTTGTTTCAATTTTTTTTCACAGTTACTAACTGTATTTCCCTCCATCCTATTCCCTCCCCCATTTATTCAATTTTCTCTCTCTTTTCACCCTCTCCCTCCTTGGAAGTGTTTTGTTTCTGACTACCCTTCCCCTCAATTTGTCCTCCCCTCTATGACACACCCCCTTTCTCATATCCCCTTCCTCTTCTATTTTCCTGTTGAGAAAGAAGGATTTCTATACCCAATTAAGTGTGAAGGATTTTCTCTCTTTGAGCCAATATTGATGAGAGTCAGGTTCACTCCCTCCATCTCACTTCCCCCATCTTCCCATGTACTGCAAAGATTTTTTTCCTGCTTCTTTTATGTGAGATAATTTGCTCCATTCTACCTCTTCCTTTCCCTTTCTCACAGTATAATCCTCTCTCACCCCTTGATTTTATTTTTTCAGATATCATTCCTTTATATTCAATTTACATCTGTACTCTCTGTCTATATATACTCCTTCTAATTGCCCTATGCTGTAGTTTCTGAGTGACCACAAGCACTCTTTTCTGCTCTGTAACTGTGAGGAGGGTCTGAAAGCTCTGGTGTTCCAGTGCTCCTCCTTGCATTGGGGCTGCCACCCAGGACTGTAACTCAGTTTCAAGAATGGGAAAAACAATGGAATCCTGCCTAGTGCTAGCAAAGAGACCCCTGGAATGTCCTTCTGAACAATTGTTTGACCCCCTTATTGTCCGTGGCATGAGAGCTCCAGAAGCAGCTACTGCAGCTGCCACTACTGATTCAGTCACTCCTAAGGCCAGCTCCTGGTTTTGCTGTGGCAGGGTTGTGCTGGTGTGGACTGGGCTGGACTGTGTTCTACTCTCACCCACATGTGACAGACTTGGGCTGAAAATTTGTTTCACTCTGTCCTTTTGTGGGTTCTGCAGTTCTAGAATTTGTTTAGAATTGTTTTTAAAGGTTCAAAGGTTTTAAAGGGGCTTGGGGGAGAGTTTAAGCAAGTCCCTGACTTTATGCCTCTTATCTTGGATCCACCTCCTCCATTAAAGAGTTTTGAAACTCCTCCTTAAAATCCTGATTACTCCCTTTCCCCACTCCCTTCAAGTCAAGAGGGTATCTCAGTGAAGTGATGGCATACAGTTCCATATTTTCCTGTTAATCCCTCTCATTCCAGATTAGATTAAGAGAAGAGAGTTCTGGAGAATGGTATCCAACCTGGTGATAGGAAGGGAGCATCATTTCTGGAGGGGGGCAGTCTTGCCAGAAGCAGAAGCCGTCTTGCCAGAAGCAGTGACCCTGGGTCTCTGGGTACCCTGTAGCTCACCCAAAAAGCCTGGAAGTATCATCCAGACTCAGTACATCCTCCCTCAGCAGCTGGAAGCAGCCTCAGTAGTGTCTGTAGCTGTGGGGGGGGGTGAATAAGGACAGATCAGGGCCCCACAGCCAACATTCTTTGAGCCCTACCATCAGGAATTTATTACTAGGGAGGCACTAGCATCAGCCACTGCAGTCCCTAAGCAATGGCCAGCCGGTAGTGTGAGGTGTGAAGTCAGCCAGCCTCTGCACTTGTTAAGCCCAACCTTCTATTGACAATTTTATATATGATGGTCTGGAAATGCAGTTTATGTAATCTGAAGCTTAATGTTTGTGTCTGTGTAAGGTAATTTATAAATATATTCAACAAATTGAAGTCACTTGATTGGTAATGGGTTTGTTTCAAGTTTCAAGTATATAATATTATTCCTAACTGGCAAGTTTTCCATCAGTTATGTCAAGAACATTTTCATCACTTCGATGTTATTAGAGTATGAAATGAGAGAAACTAAAAGATAGCGGAAAAATTGTTAAAAACTACTTATGTTACATTTATCAGCCCTGCTAATCTTATCTTATGATATTTTGTAGATGCCATTTAGAAAATTGAGTATTTTCACCTTTGCCCATAGTTAATAGGATGTTATAGCTATAACAATTTGGTTATCACTTATGAAAATTATTTTAATGATAAAACCTAAAACTGGTAATCAATTACCACGTAGGCAAGTCATCAACCCCAGGAAAAGGAGTTCCTAAAAATGGACCTGTCTTGCTCAAGATTTGCAAGTATATGTAAATGATTTCTAACAATTGGCTTTTCACCAGGACAGCTTTAAATTTGAGATATAAGTCCTGGTAAATTTTTATTGCTAACACAACTCCATGAGAGTAAAAATAACTATATCTGGCCCTAAGCTTTGGTTATTGAAACTTGTTGTTTGGAGTAAAAAGCTCTTGGGACTGTAACTAATTTTGTTTTGAGTTTGAATTTGGGTGTAGTTGTCTGCATTAAATCAGTATCCACAAGTTACTCAGAGAAAATGGGATACAGGTCTGCATCTGGGGGGAAAAAAACCAAGAAGACAACCTTAGCCTCAAGGTAAGGTGGGATCATCCAGGCTAAATTTCCTCATCATGTTCCTTTGAAAAGCAATATTTCCCACTGATTATCCCTAAGTCTGGCTACTGCATTGTTGGGAAACTGTGACTCTTATCTGCAAATAGACAGAAGGTTATTTTATCCTGTCATACCTGGTATAATAATTTCCCCTCTGTTTCCTTTCATAGTTAATTTCTATAATCAAAGCATGTGGTTAATAAAAGATGAGCAAAATGCCGATATGTGAGATTATGTTGTTTTCAGTCTGAACATGTAGTCATTCCATATCCCAAACAACTGGGTGAATTAGTACTCAAACGTCATCCGCCTGTCTACATTGTCTTGTGAAAGATTAAATCCCTAGAGCATAATATTCTTTCTGAATGATACGGGAATAAGTAGATAAAGGGAAAAAGAAGTTTGTGAAACAGAGGTACAAACACAATATTGAATTATTACCCTATAGACTAAGGATGTGATACATCTGAGCTACTATAACAAAAATGTATGCTTAAGATCTGAACTATTCAGACAAAAATCATATTGTTTTGTGTTATTTTACTAATTACTGAAACTAAATTGAACATCTTCGGTTTCAATGGAATCAATTTTGTGTTACATTAATAGACTCGTGGAAACAACACACCTGTTTGTACTGTGTATCTTGTGATATAAATATATTTTATTATAAATAACTTACTGATATGTACTGTTTTGGAATAAATTACTTAAATATCCTTCCAAGTATTTTTATTATAGTTGGAGCAAAGTCAGCCTCTTCTAAGAAAATTAATTTGTATAACTATAAACCCAGAGGTGGAAAACTTTTACCTGCAAAAATGTTGTTCCTTATATTTTCATGTATAATATGGAATCCCCAATAGGATCGGATCCTCCTAAAGGACTTTGAATCAGAGTGGAAACTTCCTAGAAAGTAACAAGATCAAATAATGCTGTTTGTCAAATGTACATGATTCCAATGGGGCTCTAAGTTTCTTTCTCTGTGCTCCCGCATTCTGATATCACTTTTAATTCTCCTTATATTTGGGCCTGGCCTATTGAATTTGCTTGTCAAATTTCTGTCTTCCAGACTACAGGCCATTCACCTACAGATGGTATCAAACATTGGTTGCCAGTTTATGTCTACCCATTATCCCTTGGATGTGGCCTATACCCTATTCAAGTCAACCTCTGTCCTGGGATCCAGAAAGGCAGAGACAGCAGGAAGCAGTTTCAGAATCCAAGACCTTTCCCCTTGCCCAAAAGATTTTCAGAATCCAGGACCCAAAATCTTTTGGGCAACATTTCTTTAAGGGGGAATGATGGAGTGATGGCACTTTTCCAAAAGACAAAAACCATGTCTCTGGAAGCACCTCTAATCTCAATAGGCCCCTGTGAGAAAATCTTTTCTTGTTGAAAGCACATGCAGAGTAGTCCCTGTAATTCCTCAGGCACAGGGGTTCCTGGCCCAAAGACTCTGTCCCTGGTGCCTGATCCCCATGCTCTGGCAACCCTTCTATCTTGTCCCTTTAACAGAACTATCTCTGCTGACTCTCTAAATTTTCCCATACACTCCAGCAGCCCAGCACCAAGACTGCTTACTCCCTAATCCCATCCAGCATCACCTAATTGGCATACTTGGCATCCTTTCACTCTTTCTTTTCCATATAAACTTTAACATCACTCCTGTCAGGTGGCAGGTTCCCTAATAAACTTCACTTGCCTTATTGGAGTCACAATAAACGTTGCTACTTGACTGGAAGATGGTTTGAGTGTGTGAATTGATCCCAGGTGACACTGATCCCTACCCTTAAAGAGGATCCTAGCACACCTAAAGTGAGTTGTCATTAGTAATTGTAAATCAAGTATAATTTGGTTCAAAATTTTGTTTTATAACTAGGATATTGCCCCTATTTTATATATAACAAAGCCTGATTGTGGTATAAGAGAGGATTTAATGGTCTTCTTTGTGTGTTAAGTGGTGATAATAATGGCACCTGACACACAGAACAGGTGGAGGAATTAAATGATTCTAAGATGATGAACATAATGAGCACTGTATAAATGCTGACTGTTATTACTGCGTTTTGAATCAAATGGCCTATCAAAAACAACAACACAAATTATTTTCTAAGAATGATGTTAAGATTTTATCTAACTGAATAGACAAAATTTGACTTGAGAAGAACTTGAGAAGTTTGATATTATTGTTAAGAACAAATAAACACACATGATATTCTTTAGACCTCTAGTTTTTCTTGTATTGTGGAATTTGGAAGGATACTAGACATGATTAGAAATGTGAATTCTCTTCTAATTAGGAGAATATACTTTTAAATACATAATGTTCTGTAAAAATTTTCTAAAATATTGTAAAGTGCTATTAGGTCACTTCCCTATTGAGTTATTAAAATGAATGTGATCAAAATATTTGAAAAAACTGTATTAATAAATTATCTTTTACTATAAATTCTTATATTTAATAAGAGATTTGAGGACCTGCACAACTAGAGTTTTGACCAAAATTTATAACTGTGCTTGGGTAAAGTTATTTCGAAGTGGACTAAATTGATATAATTTGGCTAAAGTAAGTTTAGCGTCTTATGAACTGGGTTGCTAAAAGATAGCAAGACTGTTTAAAAAAACTATTAAATATTCATTGGGTTAGATTTTCCTCTAAGCTAGCCTCCAAAAGGGAAGGACTACAATATTACTATTTATAACCGCTCTATAATATAAGGTAGCAAGTGGTTGAAGTCATAACTGACAAATCAAAACCTGAACATTATAAACTACTCAGAAAGCAGGTTTCTGAGATTCTTTAAGAGCTGGGGAAGGGGATACTGGCATGTGGTAAACACTATAGAAATAGACCAATGTTACCTCTTTGACCGTAATAACTTTGACTGGATAACTCTGTAATAGGTTTTAGATGTCATTGGATGTGACTCATAAAATACCAAATGAGATAGGAAGGATGTTTTCACTATAACATAATTTTAAAATGTGTTCTATTGAACTGTTTTTCTCTTACATTACAAAATCTGGGAAAAGCTATTAGAGCAGGTGACTACCCCTTTTGATCTGAATGCTATTAGATCATAATTATATCTATTACAGAATGTGGCAAAAATGTTTTAAAAGTGTTCATATTTAATGAAGTATATTTTGCTTTGAATTAAGAAAATAAGAGTGAAAACGACTTGAGAAAAGCATAGCAAAGTCCTCTTTGAGTGATCTTGGTCTATGAGGTTCCTTGGACCTATTCACTTGACCTAAGTTATAAGATCTTATCTGTCCTGCTGACATTGTTGTGAAACTCTGTAATGCTGCAGTTTAAGGAAGTAGGACCTCTCCTGGCCAAAGTAGGGAAGTTAATGAACTAATCTTTAAATAATAATGGAGTTCTGTGTGAGATAATTTAGAAAATCATGAAATTATATCTGTTAATAAGTAGCAAAATTAAATTTTTGAACCAACTATTTGCTGTTCGGAAACTACCTCCCATTGTATTCATGTAAAACACCAGGAACTTTTTTGTGTAGCTTTTTCTCACCTAGAGAATTCTGAAACTGGCTTTAGATACCCTGAGAACAAAGTGGAGTCTGAATTGACTCTTAACTGTCGTTTTGCCTTGAATCAAACAGACCTAAGGGAATTTTGTCCTTGTCTTGGTTTCTGTGTGTCATCATGACCATGTCCATCCTTTTTTCCTTTTGTAGCAAACGTGTGTTAACATGACAGGTAGATACTATTTGATAGATAAATAACGAACCATCTGGTTACTCTAATGAAATGCAAGTATGACGGGTCTTACTGTTCTCAATCTGAATTTGGTAACTTCCTACCTTTGCCACCTACCTTGCTAACAGTTATACATTCATGTTTATAATATTAAATTCTTGAAGCAGCTTATTCTTTTACAGTAACATGAGGATATTCTTCTCCTCAGGTGGGAAAATTAGATGATGTCTGAGAATTAGACAATAAATATCAGAAAAGTATATAAGGATAAGTAAAAGTTTCCCAAGAGGTTTCCAAGAAAGTCATCTAGTAAGTTCTGAGAAAGAAGATCAAACTGTTTTCTCCAAAAAACTAGGCATATGTATACACAAATATACACACATACATGATATAAATATGTGAGTATGTATATGTATGTATTTATATTTGTATGTTTATGATTGGCTTATAAGATTGCATGATTAATTGAAATTATTTTCTTACTTGAAGCATGTCTCTGAAATTTTTAAGAGAAAAATACCATTTTCTAATTCAGACCCTCATCATATAAAAATTAAAATTCTGTAACATTTCCTATTTGTGAATTATGTGAATTATGTATTCTTAATTTGCTGTTCTTCTTATGAATTTATTAATAAAATCATAACCATAAGACTTGAGTTAGAAAGTTGTGTTAAATTATACTGAGGTTGTATTAAGTCTTTCTACATGCTCTTGGAACCAGAGAATCAGGTCAGGAATAAACAGCCACTTAAGAGCAGTCTTAAGAACATGACTTGGGGAAGCACAGAGTCAAGATGAAGTAAAGGTAGGGAATTGATAGAGCTCTCCCCCCACACCCAGCCAAATACTTGTAAAAATGACTCTAAACAAATTATGGAGCTGCAGAACGCATAGAATGATGAAGTGAAGCAAATCTCCAGTCCAAGTCAGCCTGGAAGGTCAACAGGAAGTGTCAATCATGACAGGCTGAGAGCAGAGTACAATCAAGCATGGACCATGCTGGCAGAAGCAAGACTGGAGCAAGCCTAGGGGGACTGAATCATTGGCACCTGTAGTAGTTTCCAGATTTTTTGACCCCAAAACTCTGAGGACAAATTGGAATGTCAGTGGAAAAAAAACCTGTCAGATCTGTGTGAGAGAGAAGAGTGGCTCAGGCCAAGTCCCAGGGTGATGGAGGGGGTAAAGGAACCCACGGAAGTGGTAGAAGCAGAAGGGGCAGTGGCGGCAGCTATTTCTAGAGCTCTACACCAAAGTTTGTAGGGAAATCAAGTCGCTGATAGCACACCCCCTCACCCCCACTGGAAGCAGAGAATTACCTTGAGAAAGAGCTCACAAATCAAGTAATTGGTTGGAGGAAATGAGCAAAAACAGGAAAAATCAGACCATAGAATCTTACTTTGGTAACAAGGAAGATCAAAACCACCTACATCCAAAGCCTTCAAGGAGAATACAAATTGGTGTCGGGTCATGGAAGAGCTCAAAAAGGATTTTGAAAATCAAGTGAGAGAAGTAGAGGGAAAATAGGGCAGACAAATGAGAGTGATTCAAGATAATAATGAAAAATGAGTCAGCAGCTTTGGGGACCCCAAACAATGCTGAAGAAAATAGCTACGTGAAAATAGACTAAATGCCAAAAGAGATACAAAAAGCCAATGAGGAGGAGAATGCCTTAAGAAGAAGAATTAGCCTAAAGAAAGGGAGGTCCAAAATCTCACCAAAGAAAACAATTACTTAAAAATTAGATTGAAAATGATAGAAACTAATGAAAATCAAAAAATTATAAAACAAAAGCAAAAAAGTATAAAAGAAAAGAAGACAATGTGAAATATCTCATTGGAAAAATAACTGACCTGAAAAATAGATCCAGGAGAGATAATATAAAAATTATTATATTATATAAAAATTATTTTATATAATTTATTTATCTAAATTTATATATACATAAATTTATATATAATATATTTATATAATTTATATATATAATATAATTTATATGATATAATTATATTATATAAAAATTATTATATTATATAAAAAGCATGATCAAAAAAAGAGTGTAGACATCATGTTTCATGAAATTACCAAGGAAAAATGTCCAGATATTCTAGAACCAGAGGTTAAAATAGAAATGGAAAGGATCTACTGATCACCTCCTGAAAGAGATCCCAAAAGGAAGACTCCTAGGAATATTGTAGCTAATTCCAGAGGTCCCAGGTCAAGGAGAATATATTGTAAGCAGCCAGAAAGAAACAACTTGAAGATTGTGGAAACACAATCAAGATAACATAAGATCTATCAGGTGCTACATTAAGAGATTGCAGGGCTTGGAATGTGATATTCCAGAGGTCAAAGGAGATAGAATTAAAAGCAAGAATAACCTACCCAGAAAAATCGAATGTAATCCTTCATGTAGAAAAATGATAATTCAATGAAATAGAGGACTTTCAAGCATTTTTGATGAAAAGACCGGAGTGGAATAGAAAATTCGACTTCCTAATACAAGAATCAAGAGAATTATGAAAAGGTAAACAGGAAAGAGAAATAATAAGGGACTTACTAAGGTTGATCTCTTTACATTCCTTCATGAAAAGATAGTATTTGTA
>CM053775.1:46282646-46307030 GCA_028658325.1 Potorous gilbertii
AAATGGGGGAGAGGTAGAAAAGGAGGTTCGGGGGGATGATGGAAGGGAGGGCAATGGGAGGAGGGAGTAATTTGAAATCATCACTTTGGGGAGGGACAGGATAAAAAGAGAGAATAGAAATAATGGGGGGCAGGCTAGGATGGAGGGAAATATAGCCAGTCTTACACAACACGACTATTATGGAATTCATTTGCAAAACTACACAGATATGGCTTATATTGAATTGCCTGTCTTCCCAAAGGGAATGGGTGGGGAGGGAGGCATTGGGAGAAGTTGGAACTCAAAGTTTTAGAAACAACTCTTGAATATTGTTCTTGCTACTAGGAAATATAAAATACAGGTTATGGGGAATAGGGAATTATCTGGTTCTACATTGCAAAAGAGAATATGTGGACAAGAGAAAGGAGGGATGAATGAAGAGAGGGCAGATTGGTAATAGGGGAAGTTAGAATGCTCGGTTTATTGGAGTGGGGGTAGGGGACAAATGAGGAGAAAATTTGGAACCTAAAATTTTGTGAAAATGAATGTAAAAAGTTAAATGAATGAATTTATATTGAAATAAAAAAATAAAAAACCTTGAAGCACTGTATAAACGCGAGTTTAAAACTGTGAGTGTATATTGTATTATAAAGACAAGATTGACATATTTTGTCATGGCTTTCTCGGTTTCCTTCACTGATCTGCAAATGTTTCCCATGTGTATTGCTCTGTGTCAGTTCTATAACAATTTTCTTTTTCTTTCTACAGATGCCAAAGGCCATGACCTGAGGATTCAACACTTATTCAGATGTCAAAATAAATATTTTTCTCCAAAAAAAAAAAAGGAACTCAACGCTCTTTGTTGAGCAAACGCTGAAAACAATTTATGTTTCTTGTATTCCTTTGGTAATCATAATTTTCTTTTTGGTTTATTTCTGTCTTCCGTTCATCTAAACTTTAATTCTTAGGGTTTCTTTTTGAACAAAAAAAATTCTTTTCAGTTTGCTTATAATTAAAGAAGTTTTCAAATTTTCTTTTCTACTATATGTCACTAGAATGCAATTATTAAACGTTGGCTATTATAATGATTTTTATATCTTTCATATTTTGCCTTGCTTGAAGACCTGCTGCATCTTTTGAAAGTGATTTCCATTAACATCCTCAATTGGTTTCACCCTTCGCTTCTACTAATTGTATTGTTTTATAGAAAACTGTGGAAATAAAAAATGATGCACATGCTGAAATTATTTAGTTTTTTCCTCTTCAGAATTCCAACTAGAATGACACAGATATTAAAATAAAGTCTCACATTAGGAAATTTGTAGACTTCTTCTTTTGGGGAGGTTACAAAATTGATATTTCCAATTTAAAATGTTAAGAAAGTTACCAGAAAGGCGAGAAATGCATGTGCTTTTCTCTCCTTCCTTCTTCTCGGAAATTTATGAAATTAATATTTTAACAACAAGTGCATAATTTCATCATATGTATACATTCTCTGATTTGATGTGTAGATTAAGCTACAGATGATAACATTAAACTACGTGCTTGTTAAGCTCAAATAATTTGCTGCCGTTTTATTGACGAAATGATTCTAAAAATAGTTTTGTTATCCCTTAGAGAGAATAACCAGTTTTATAAATATCAATTTTTTTATTTCGAGATTCACTTTGTTCATAAAAGCTATTTCAGTTTTAAGTTGTCTTATTCCACTGCAGTGTACTTAATATTTGAATTTTTCTTCCTGGTCCCATACATAATCTGTCATGTAAAAACCTATCAAGGACTTTAAATTTTATTACTAATTAACTTTCTAAGTCATGCAGCAATGTCCACTATTTAAAAATGACAAATAATGTAAAGGATGAAGGAAAAATAGGTACACTAATGAGTTGTTGGTGAAGATATACACTGATCCACCCATTCTGAAAAATAATTTGTAACTATGCCCAAAAGGCCATAGAATTGTGTATACCCTTCTATCAAACAATATCACTACTAGAGCTGTACCCAAAGAGAAGAAAAAGAGGTGAATAAATGACATAAAATACAAAAAATATTTATATCCGCACTTTTTATCGTGAGAGATTATTGGAAATCAAGGGGATGTTCAAGAAATGATGAGGCAGTGGTTTCAGAAAAAAAGAGAGCATGACAAGGTTTTCATTAACTAATGCAACACGAAGAAAGAACTGGAAGAACACTGTACACAGTAACAACAATTTTGTAATGATGATCAATGTTCTGATCCACGACAATTTCAAAGACCTTATGGTGAAAAATTCCTAACCACCTCCAGAGAGAGAACTGATGAACTCTAAGTGCAAATTGAAGTATAAATTTTTCACGTTTTTCTTTTTTGTTATTTGAGATATAATTAATATGGAAATACTTTGTATGATTTGGCATGTACAATTGTTTCATTATTTGCCTTTTCAGTGGGTGAGAGTGTGAGGAGGGAAAAAAATTTAGACTTAAAAACAGAAATCTTTTTCATTTTAAAGAAAATAATGCCAAAAATATATAAATAATGTTTTTGGAAAATCCTAGGTGACTTTGGTCCCTGTCCTCCCATTAGGGGCGCTTCTGAGTTTTCTGGGGACCTTATTTGCTGTCCTTTCATTTCACGTGCATACTCTCTTCAAATCACACTGTGGGATAAATTTCCTCAATCAGAGTGGTGACCACATTTGGTGATCATATTTCTACCCTTTTCGGACCTCAACTGATATTTATAGTCAATGGCATACAAAAGATGTCTCTATTGTTATACGATTCAAGGAAACTTTAATAATTTTGATACATACATGGGAAACAACCTAATGAAAAGAGAGGTTTGGGTCTATCAAGTCAGATGCTTTCCTTTATAGATAAGAAACAACATAAGTGCAGGAGGATCTTGTATTATGTGGAGAAGGAATGGCCAAACCACTGAAGAAAATTCCATGCACAAAGTCCATGGAGTCACGTATAGTCAGACAAATCTAAATGACTGAACAAAACAGCATCTTATATTCTCAGCATCCCTGAATCAACAGTGTGACAGTAAAAATGCAATGTGCTATAGAACATTAGTTTTGAAAGTGGTATATCTTCACCAGTGATGCTCACGTGCATACCATTCTCATATATTCTTTTATTTAGCCCTTCATTTATCTATATTCTATCTATATATCTCTGTATCTGTATGTCTGACTGTTTAGCTTTTTTGATTTAGGCACCATCGGGTTGGGCTCAAAAATACTGCGACAATTACCTCTCACAGCTGTGTGACTAGTCAGGTACTCTGGGCCAAGTTCTTTTCTATAGAGATTATGTCTGGTACGGGTGGGGTTCATTTCAAAAATGTTTATTATCTCATTAAGTCTCCACTCCTTCAAACTCAATCATCAAATTGTAATCAGGCAATTAGCACATATCTCCCGAATCTGTGGCATACTCAAAAAAGGGGCTGGGGGATTGAAAAAACTGGATTCAATGTAAAATATGAATGGGTATTATTCCTATACAGAGAAGAAAAACAAAATATTACAAATACCCTTGAGTGCAGAATAGGATGTAGCAGCTCAACTTATAACAACTCGTAGGATGGTGATATTTAAACTTCATCAGAACACAAAGCAGTTGGAGGGATTGGTGATTAGGCACTTTCCATTTCACCCCAGTCTTGCACCATCAGAATAGCAGGTTGCTGACACAACAGCTTGACTAGCCCAATGCTCTTGTCAGTGGGTGGATGTCTGTAGAACAGAAATTTCCCCTGCCTCCATCCAGTTTCAACCTTGGATTTCAGGATCTTTCAAACATTGAATTCTAGACACGTCTACCGTGGGATGTTCATTGCCCTTAGGTAATTTGGGAAAGATCAAATATGCCAGGGGCAAAGGCAAATGAGACACTCTGGCAGAATCCCCAGTAGATCTGGGGAATCACAGTGACTACTGCTGTGGAGTAACCTTTGCTTTTCTGGAGTCACATCATGCCATCTGGAGAGTTTCAAGTCAAGGATCCCAGTGGGCCTGGAGGGGCGGTGGCTAAGTCTGGGAGCGGGGGCCCGGGGGCGGGGCAAGGTGGCGGCTCTGTCTGAGGGCACTCTAGTCCCCTGGAGCCTCAGCAGCCTCTCCCCGCACTCTGTGCTCCGTACTGGAGCCCTTTGTGCTACCTGGCTCGCGCATCCCTCCTGAAGGTATAGGGGAGGCAGAAGCGTGCTCGCGGGGCAACTGGACCTCCTAGGCCGGGAGCTGACAGGCAACGTGGAAGGCGGGAAGACGTCAGCCATGTGTTCCAGGGTCACTGTAGCTCCAACTCTGTCCAGCACCTTAAATCCACCTGTGTCAAGGTAAGGAGATAAAGCCTGGGTGGGCGAAGGAGGAGGGGGAGCGATTGCTGAGCGGGAGTGGGGGTGAGGCAAGGGGGAAAGGGGGGATTGGCGAGATCCAGCTGCTCCCCCTTCACCGCCACTTTTCTCATTTTCTCCCGGATTTATGAAAGGCCTACTTTGTGCTTGTCACGGGGCGAGAAGAATCATCCCCTAGACACTTGTGCCTGAGGGTAGCCTCGGTGGCATGAAAGAGAAGCCTAGGCCTCTGTTCCAGTGGGACTCTTATTGATTTAGAGCACCATACATTAGCATCCTCTATGTTTTATTCCTTTTCATTTATATTGTTAAACATTTCCCAGTTATACATGTTTTAATCTGGTTCGGGCTGCATTTCGGGAGTGTTGGTAGAGGCATCACATCCACAACCCTACCCCCTCAATATTTTGTAGGACTTGGAGTTTTATTATTCATTTCGCTATCATTTTCTCTCTCACCTCTCCACATTCCCTGAGAAAGAAAGAAAGAAACAGAGAAAAACATTCCTTGTCGAGTGAAACTACCTTCACTGGCCACATCCAAAAATTTATGTCTTATTCAGCATCTCTCTTCAGAGGATGGGTATCCTACGTCATCATGGGTCCTCTGGAATTGTGGACATGGCCCAAACGAGGATAAAAGTTGCTCTTCAAACTTAATTTTTTTTGTTACGATGTCATTGTGTAAACGATTCAACTCTTCCTGCATCACTTCCTACAAATCCTCCCAGGTTCTCAAAGCCTCCCCTTTTATTTCTTACAAATGCCATGATTTATTCAGCCATTCCCAAATCAGTCAGCACCCTCTTATTTTCTGCCTCCTTGCCGCAAGCTGCGTTGTTTCCTTCATTTATTTTGACATCTTTAGGAGTGTAGGCCTAGGGATAATACCTATAGATTTTGGGGTATGCACAGTTGAGTGACTTTGGGGGCTTGGTTCTAAATTCCTTTCCCGAAAGATGGAGCAAGCCACAACCTCAGTAATATACATCTGCCCATTTTCCTGCAGCACCTCCAACATTTGTCATCATCCAATTTTCTCATCTTTGCCAGTCTGTGCTAGGAAGGTGAACTCTCAGTTGTTTTAATTTGTGTTGCACCACTTGATGAGTTGGAGTGTCGTTTATTTTTTCTTATGTCCATTGATTACTTGGATTTCTGCCCCTTGTAGAAAACTGCTTCCTTCCAACCACTAACCTTTTAGCAATTGTTGAATGACTCTTACCTCACGTTTTCCTTGGACTTTCAAAAGAAAGTAGCCGAAAAGCATCATTTGCATTGTCTCTCTCTTAGAGATGATCTTTCATGAAAGCAGCTTGGAACACCTGGGCCTGGAAATTGAGACATAGTGAATTTTACTTGGCCACATCTGTCTGGGCTTCCGTTTTTCCTTCTGCAATTGCCTATCATCTCAGTAGATCATTAGGCATAAATACATAACTTCTTTGTGTCAGAATCTATGTTAGGTTTACAGGGAAATACTTTCTGTTCTCAAGGAGCTTGCACTCTTTTTGTGGGAAAGTAACATATTTACAGATGAGGGAAATACAAATTATGTATACAAGGTACTTGAAAATAGTCAAGGGCTTCATGGTACCTCTGAAGTGGGGTCTGCACTCCGCCCTCCTGGGAGATATGACTTGACCCCAAAGAGTAAGATGCGACACATCATTAACTCGCTTTTCTCTCCTATCCAAATTAGCCTTGCTGCCAACAGTATCACAGTACCCACTTCAACACACTTTTCCCTCTCTCCCTTCTCCCAGCTGGCCTTTGGTGGGTGCACCAGACTTCTGCTCCTCAGGTCTGTTTTGTAACTTAAATTTACCTAATTTTAATGACAAATAGATAGTCCATATTTATGCTAGAAGCAACAGGAGTCAGGCTCTGGAGCTTCTTTTCATATATTTATTTTTTTATTAAATTATTTCATTTGTTTTCATTGTTCTACAACGACTTCCATATATCTTAGATTTTTCCCCTCCCTCCCCCTCCTTCCTCCCTACCACCTCGCTCCCTCTGTGACACGGCATAAAATTGAATGTAGCTTCAAAGCATAAATTCCTGTTAAATTCGTTTTCACCTTAGTCATGTTACATAGAATAATTAAAATGAATGCAGGAAATCACAAAGCAAAACAAAATATAATAAAAAAGAAAATGGTTTGCTTCATTCTGAGATCAAATTTCATAGTTCTTTCTGTGGATGGGGAAGGCATTTTGCCAGGAGTCCACTGGGAATTTTTTAAGTTCTTGCATTGCAATGAAGTATTAAGTCTATCAAAAAAATTCCTCACACATTGTGGTTGTTGCTCTGTACAAGGATCTCCTGGTTCTGCTCATTTCATGCAGAATTAGTTCATATAAGTGTTTCCAGGCCTCTGACATCTTCCTGTTCATCATTTCTTATGACACAATAGTATTTCATTACATTGAATTATCTGAATTTTTCAGGCATTTGCCTATTGATGGGCATCCCCTAGATTTCCAGCTTTTGGCCACCACAAAATGAGATGCCATAAATATTCCTGTGCCTATGCAACCCTTTACAATCTTTATAATCTCTTTGGGATACAGTCCCAGAAGGTACTTTGCTGGGTCATCTCCTATGCACGGTTTTATAACCTTTTGAGCATAGTTCTAAATTGCTCTCCAGAATGGCTGGATCAGACCAAACTCCACTAACAATGGATTACTGTTCCAACTCTCCTACCTCTTCTCCAACATTTATGATCTTCCTGTTTTGTCATGTTAGCCAGTCTGATAGGTTAGGTACCTCAAATTTGTTTTGATTTGTATATCTCCAAACAATAGTGATTTAAAGCATACTTTCTTATGAGTATAGATAACTTAGTTTCTTCCTCTGAAATCTGCCTGTTTATATCCCCAACTGGGGAATGGCTTGTATTCTTGTACACTTGACTCAATTCTCTATATATTTTAGAAATGAGGCCTTTATCACAGACACGCGTTGCAAAAATTCTTTCCCAGTTTTCTGATTCCCTCCTTATCTTGGTTGCATTGGGTTGGTTTGTGCAAAAACTCTTTAGTCTAATGTCATCAAAATTATCCATTTTGCACTTCATAATGCTTTGTATCTCTTGTTTAGTCAAAAATTTCTTCATTCTCCCTGAATCTCACAAATACGCTCTTTCTTTCTCCTCCAATTTGTTTATAGTATCAATCTTAATACCTCCTTCATGTACGCATTTGAACTTTATTCTTGTGTACAGTGTCAGGCATTAGTGTATGCCTGATTTCCACCACGCTGTTATCCAGTTTTCCCAGTAATTTTTGTCAAACAGTGAGTTCTTATCCCAGAAGTTGGAATCCTGGAGTTTTTCAAACAGTAGATTGCTATATTTTAACTATTGTGTCTTGAGCACCTAACATATTCCCCTGGTCTACCTTTCTGTTTTTTAGCCAGTACCAACTGGTTTTGGTAATTGCTGTTTGACAATACAATTTGAGATCTGGTAAGGCTAGGCCCCGTTCTTAACATTTCTTTTCATTAGTTTCCTTGATAATCTGGACCTTTTGTTTTCCACATGAATTTTGATATTATTTTTTCCATCTCCATTAGATAATGATGTGATAGTTTGATTGGTATGGCACTGAATAAGTAAATTAATTTAGGTATGATTGTCATTTTAATTATATTGACTTAGCCTATCCATAAACAACTAACGTTTTACCACTTACTTAGATCTGACTTTAATTGTGGGAAAAGTGTTTTTTAATTGTATTCACATAGTCCCTGGGTTTCTTTGGCAGGTAGACTGCCAGATACTTTATAGTGTCTACTTTAGCTGTAATGGGATTTCTCTTTCTGTACCTTTGCTCATGGGCTTTCTTAGTAATATAGAGAAATGCAGATGATTTATGTAGGTTTATAGTGCAACCAGCAACTTTGCCGAAATTGTTTATTACTTCAAGTACCTTTTAATTTAATTTAATTTAATTGTCTTGGATTCTCTATGCATATGATCATATCATCTGCAAAGAGGGGTAACTTAGTTTCTTCTTTGCCACACACATACACATTATATATAATATGTGTGTGTACACAGATATATATGAATATTTATAGATATGGGTATGTGTATGTAAACATATGTATACACACACATATACCCCTTGAACACATACATTGAAATGCACGGACACACACAGGCACACACATATATTCTTAGTTGAAGTAGTCTCAAAAGTCATACCCCTATTTTGTTCAAGAATTCCCATTTTCCCAATGGGAATTCCACAACAAAGAAAATTATTGCACAGGAATGATAAGAATTTGAAATTCCTTTGAATTCCTTAACTTCATTTTAAATATGGAAGAAACTTGGGATTTTATACTTTCCTTTCAATTACATTTCATTCGAATATTACAACACGTGGTCAGCAGGGCTTAATCCATTCACTCATTCGCACCTTCCTTTTTCTTTGATGGCACAATTGTTAATTTAATATATTCTTTATAAGAGCCATTGCTTTTGCACTAATATCACTGATTTAACTGCTTACCAAATTGCAAAATATAGGAAATTTAGATGGACAAAATTCTCGATAATATTAAATATTTAAAACTTGAAGCAAACCCATTATTAATTTAGATGAATGCACTTTCATATACCATGAATGGAAAATCATTTATTTCACTGCTAATATATTGAAGCTACGTCTTTACCTTATATACAGTCATAATAGTCAAGAATGGAAAATTAAATTTTCCACTATAGTAAATACCACTTCTATTATCTGCTTATAATGAAATATACCTTATTAAATGTTTAACAGTTTCAAATTATCTAGTTTTTTCCCCACCGTTTTAAAAGTTCATTTCACATGTAACAAAATCCAGATTAAAAATTGCTTTGTCTAACACCATTTCTATTTTACAACAGAAATGTTGAGTCTTTCAAGTTTTACAAAATAAAGAAATTTTAGAAAAAGTACAATTTGAAAATACAATACAACACAAGTCATAAGCTTCACATGACATCACTTACATTTCCAAATGAGCACATACAGACTTTATTGTCCTTCTTATTTTTGGCATATAAAATCACCTTAAAATTATCATGTAGGGAAGACTTGAATAAATTAGAGAATAATCACGTACTGTTTCCCATATGCCAGTCATTGTGTTAATCACTTTAAAATCATTGTATCATTTTGATCCTACAACAACCACCATTACTGTTTTTCGCTTTACAAGTCAGGAAATGGTGCAAATGGAGAAAAAATAATTTGTCATCAATTACCTAAATTGATACATTTCTGCAACTGGAACAGAAAGGGTGGACTTACAAAGAGCAGAGGCTGGTTGGCTCCTGTACCTTGTAGAGCTATGCTACTTTCTCCCACTTACATCTGGATTCTCTCACGTAGCAGTTGGGACTGGGTGGGGTGTGGTACAGGGCACTGCCTACTAATTAAGGTACTGTCCAGTCCAAGGGGCCTGGTGTTTATTGTAAACAGGAGAATGCTCCAGGTTAGCTTCATCTTGTCTTGTGAATGGTGACACAGAAGGAGGATTTAGGCTTCACTGAAATTTCATGCAAAGGGTTATGTTGTATTAACTCAGAGCAGACCAAGATGTCTTTTTCCTGATCCAGGTTTTTGGCCTTTCTCAGGTCAAGGGAGGCTCAAGCTGGTTTACACAATGCATTCCAATGCCCTTCTCCCTGGCTGTCCATAATCACTAGGCATGTTGTTGGTGTTTGTCCTTCATTCTCTAAAAGGACCGTGACCTCATCAAGGTAATGTCATGATTTACAAATGAATTGTAATGAATAAAGTGGGGGAGAGCTGTGCAAACGTACCAGTCTCCCTTTCTTCTCTGGAGTCATGTGGGTCCAGCGACAACATGTCAATCTACTGGAAATGGCCTGAATGCAGTGGGAAATCTTGCCCATTTTAAGTTAAAATGTTTTCCAAATTTCATTTTGTCTGAGGCATCACCCATTCACTGATCCAGGCTAAGAAATAAGTGAGGAAAATGGCCTCATTTACTTACTCACAAAAATATCAGTCATGAAGGGGAAGACCCTTAGGATTTCTGGCCAAAACAGAAAAAATTGCTGTTTACACTCACTAGGAGTCATCATGACCCAAAGAATGACCACTAAGTGAGGCTTGACCTGGGACCCACTGTTGGCCGACTGAAGAGAGCCGGAGTGATTTAGGTTTAAGGCATGATCCTTAAGGAAAAAAATAATAGAGTGGGCATATCATACCAGACACACACAAAAACACACGCACCCTGGAAAATAAATCCTCGAAACACCCCAAAGTTGCTGTTGAAAATTCTGTTGGCTCAGAATCCCATTGTTCCCAATATTTGTAATCAATCAATGTTGGATTAGGCTCTGATGGAGAAGGAGATACTAAGCCTGCAACTGCTTGTCTGACCTGCTCTTTGTCACATACTTCTACTTGTAAAATATCATGTTCTTGCTACCTTGCTGACAAAACTGTTAATATAATTGTTAATGGAATGACAGAAAATGGTTAATACCAATTGTAATTTCAACTGCCTAAACTTTAGTCATTATGGCAATGTTAATATTCCAGAAATGTCTTTATAGTCCTACCTTTAAGATAATGAAGTTAGGTTGAGCAAACCTATACTGTAGATCTCCCATCCAGGGATGTTGCTTCGTGGGGAACCCGGCTCAAGCTCGATCTCAACTTCTAGTGTACTTGCCCCCACCTACTGAGATTCATGACATAAGGGCCAAACAGACAGAATGAAGTGGCATTCCATGCCCAGACAGCCCAAGGCCAGTAGAGTGTCATGACCAGTACTTACCACCTCATACTCTCTCCTCCCCGTTTCCTGATAAAGACATAAAAATATTTTCGTGTGTCTCTTTGGTTGGGGAAATCCACCGGACATCCCCCAGGGTGGGAGATTTGCAACCAAGTTTCTCAATTAAAGATGCTTTATTCCTTAACTCAAGACTTTGATTTGTTTGAGGACTTGACAAGGGGAAAGGTTGTACATTACAGAAAGACCCAATTTAGAGTCTGTACGTTGTACCAAGGTGCTGAGTTGGAAAAGGAAATGAAATCTTACAGAGCATTTAAAATAAATCCCTAGAAAAGATTCTTCTCTTTCCAGCGCAGTGAAGCATTAAAAAGCTCCCTCACATCTGGGTAGACAAGTACATTTCTCCCATTTTCTCAGATAATTAGCCCCCTAACTTGCTGGTTGTGGTACAGATTTCCCAGGGCAGGAAGAACAGAGAGAAAAGCAATTTTCCCTTTGGCTGTTTTGTCTCATGACAAAGCCTGGAGAATGAACAAAGAGTGGCCTTGGGAGAAGTGAAGCCTTTTGGTGACCATAACCCTCAAGACCTTCCATCCCTTGTTAGAAGCAGCAAGCCAAAACTGGTTGATTTTTTTTTCACTTTTTAACTGGAAATCGTTCAATGATTCTGTGCTCAGGTCGAGTAGGGCAGCCTCCCTCCACCAATGCGAACAAACTCGTGTGGTTTGATGTTTATTGAGTTGTTTCCACACATTTTGCAAAATTACTCTTGTTTTCACAATATATCGATATACATATTAACATAGGAAGAGCAAATTTAAGACAACCTCAACATAACTTGCGAAAAATCACCTTGTGAAAATCTTGGAATTATCCACAATGAATTAATGTTCTCATCTTCTTGGAGGCAAGTGGGAAAGGATTTATACATATCTGAGGTCTTTAGGACTTTTTGGGGTATTAATGGGCAAATCAGGACTGAGGGAGCAGCACAATAAATTAGCAAGTCAGGCAGGAAATGGGGGTGTCTAAGGATAAGATATATGTAAATATGATAAATCAGAAAGCAGGATCTTTTCTGCTGTTTAGATAATTCAGGAACCAAGAGGTGCTCTTTTCTCTTTGAGCTGGTCAAGACCGGTTTGAGCAGTTGCAGACATCTCTGAGTTCAGCTAAAGCTTACTTCACAATGGTTCATTGGTATAGTGAGCAGCCATGGGCATCAGAAATCCTCCGGTTTGATTATTTCCTTAATTGTCTTAATCATTGTATGGTTCCCCCGCGAAAAAGGGAAATTATAGTATACTCAATAGATATTTGATAGTAAAAGCATTACCAAGTCAATGTTCACAAAGCACAAATGAATAATGTTTCTTTCAACACATGGCAAGGAACAATCAGGGGAATGTTGATTTTGGGGGGAGGAGGGGTGCTTATTCACTTCTGGCTCTAACTTTGTGAGAGCTTGCCCCCTCAGCAGTAGCTGGCACTCAGACTGTTCTTGAAAAAGGGCTAGAGTGAACCTCCACCCCTGCCCCAGTGGGTTGACAGAGAATTTAGCTCCCCAAGAGTCAGGGCAGGAAGGAGAAATAGGCCCCCCAAATCCAAATTTTCTTTTTTTTTTATTTAGGAAGAAAGGAAGACAAAAGAAAAGGCCTGCGCCAGTGTGGGCCAGGTGAGTAAACGCCTTACATGTATTAGCATAGTGATACATTTGCATGTGAGTATTCATGGAACCAGTTAAGCCACTTAATTCATAGAGGAAGCAGGACTCCTGGGAATTAAATAAGAAGGAATAAATAAAGATAATTAAAGTAAGATTGTCCTTATCTGGCCTCAACCTGTTCTGACTACAAGGCCAGTGGAAAGAGGCTACTCCCACACATGTGGTAGGGGAACTTGGAATGTTTTCTCCCACAAGCTGACCCTTAGCTCCTCCCATGAGGAAGCCTACATGCTAAGTGATCTGGACATGGGAAAAGTCCGATTATATAAATTTCCATTAGAGAAATGAGTTTACAAAGGGTGAATTAAAATTAGACTAAAATTGTGAACATCTAATTTTTCAAAACACTAAAATACAAGAGATATATTTTCAGGTTCTTTTTCCCTTTCAAGGCTTAGTTTTATTTTTCTACCCCTTCTGCCATTTGAGGGAACAAAGAATTTTTTTTCAATTTATGAAACACATGTATTATATATAATTTCTTCAACACATTAAAATATTTATGACTGAAGACACTTTGACAAAATTATAGATATATACACACATAAAACCCCATTATGAACAAAGAGCACAATCACATTAAATTATAAATCAAGGCAAGTCTCTGTACATCCCGGGATGTACAACCGGCAGTGGGACTGCATTGGTAGAAACAAGTACACCACAAAGAAATACATCAAAATCCCCCCTCCCCATTCCTGGTTTACCCTCTGTCTTTATAGATTCACGGAATGCCTAGCTCCAGGCTGTGAAAGTTCCTTCAGTCCTTCATATACAGCTTGCTTAGAATCATTTAGGAGCAAAAAAGCCAGTCGGTGTAGCAAACATAGAAGAACCTGCCCTGCAAAGTTCTGTACTGCAGATGCTGAGGAAAGTAAGTTCTGAACTGCTTCTGTCAGGCCAGAGAGCTGAAAAACAGAGAAGGACAAGTCAACAGGATAAGAATTGCGTATGTGAAGGGTTTTCAACACTCCACCAAGTATCCCAACACTTTGCCACAGCAACTAGTTGGGACCAATTGAGATCACTCAACAGTCACTTGGAGACAGAGTCATAGTTTAGTGAACAATTGCTCAGCATGGAAGGAAGCTGAGAGGCTTTGAGATCCATCTCCTAGGGAACTAAAATCAGATGGAAGGGGAGGCAGGAGGTGAGGGAATAAGACAAATGATGAGTGAAAAATAATGGAAGTTATACAGATATTGGGAAGAAGAAAATTCAAAGAATTTCAACAAAAAGAGATAAATCAAAAGGAAGAGTGATAACAACAGAAGGAAATATGGCCTTCATATCTATTGAACAATGTCATGAAGAAATGGTGAAAAAACAAAAAGCAAAATGATTCAGCACTTGATTTGACAGAAAACTCTGTGGAATTTGAGAAAATGGAACCACATCATATTTTTCCTCAGTGGTTCAAAGGGGAAATGAGAATTATGGGAACAGAATTTATGTCTGACACAGCAAATATAATTAATTGAATTGTTGTTCGTCCTTTCTTGTTGAAGAAGACCATGCCATCAGAGAAATGATGACGTGACTTTCACCTGACTTTGTGTTGAGTGAAGGAGGGCTGTGCTAGATTAACAGCCTCACTTCTCCTCCAGAGCCATCTCAATCCAGTTTCCATATATTCATCAGGATGACTGGAGATGACTCAGGATATACTAGGGGACCTTGGGCCCTTTAGGCCAGGGTCATTGCAGGTACTCACGTAGGGTGAGGAAACACCTCTTCATTGCATCAGCCTAAGATCTATCCAGAGGATGGCCACTTTAATGAGGCCAAGAAAGAGAAAGACATGAGGCTTGGAGGGAAACAGCAACAGTTAATACTGAGAATCATTCTGAAACCAGGAATTTGCAGAAGTTCCCTTAGGCAGAAGCACGTTGGCTTCCCAGCTTCAGAATGCAGTAGGTTTAAGGTTTTGGAAAAGGAAAAGACAAGACAGGGAAGGGAAGGGAAGAAAAGGAAGGGAAGGATAGCGAAGGGAAGGGAAAGGAAGGGACGAGAACGGAAAGGAAGGGTAGGTGAAGGGAAGAGAAGGAAAGGGAAGGGAGGGAAAATGGAGGGGAAGGGGGGGAGAAGATGGAAAGAAACTAGTCAGTAAAAACCCAGTCAACTCAGCATCTCTTAACAATTCAAATTTACCTTCCTTCATAGAGGAGAAGAAAGGGGCAGGGGATACAAAACGGAGAGAAGGAGCTGATTGAGTCATGGAGCTGGGTCGCCATTCAAGCAGCTGCGCCTACCCACAGGATTTTACTCCTCTTTCGTTGCTGAAGAAGACCCTGCCATCAGAGTAATGATGACATGACTTGCACGTGATATTGAGCTGAGTGAGGAAGGGCGATGGTAGATCACCAGACTAACTTGTCCTCCAGAGTCATCTCAATGAGAGGAATACAAAAAGCTGAAGCTCCAATGAATAACAAGCCTTACCAAAGAAACAAAAGAGATAATAACAAATTAAGAATGTAAATACACAGAAGTGGGCAACATAGTAAAAGAGGAGTAAAAAACAACATTAAACAAAAATATGATCATCATGCAAGTAAAATAAAGATTTCAAGGCAGGTTATGCAGTGACAGGGTAAGGATCATAGGTCTCCCAGAAAAATACAGTAGGACAGAAAATATTAACATCACGATGAAGAAAATAATAGAAATGTCCATAACTTTTGAACGCAGAACATGAAAATTCTCGTTGAAAGAATTCACAGAATGGTTCCAGAAGATAGTCATATAATGATTACATTTCATTTAATTCATCAGTCATCAGAAGAAGGACCTTCAAATACAAGGGAAAGAACGTTGAAAGATCAGAAGACTATTCTGTGCCCGACAGAAAACCGAGAAACGAATGGAATAATGTACTGTGATTTGAAGAGGAACGGAAGTGAGGATTCAGTTCTACGTAGGACAGTTCCCCTACCCTATAAATGTCAGCTTAACCGGAGAAATCAAGACAGAAAAAGGCAAAGGCACAAAAAAGGACAAGAACAAGGAATATGAAAAATTTTGAGAAAGAAAATAAGAACTGAAGAGATTATTTCCTTCTCCAACATTTCAAACAACAGAAAGGCAGGAGTGAATTAATGCTTCAGGCAAAGATAGTAACAGCAACCTAGTGACAACAGAGAGATCAGCAAGACTTCTTCTAAATATGTGGAAGGAGACAGCAGTAAAGTGGAAATTTGGTCAAGGTAACAGCAAATATCCTGATGGGGGCATTATGGACAGAACCTGGCAAGACCTGGCCTACTGGTTAATGCTTCTTTTGCGTCACTAGGTTACAACATGAGAAGCTACATAGAAGGGTAGAGGGGATCAGGAGGAAAGAGAAAAGAAGCTGGGAGGAGGAGGGTAGAAAGAATGAAAATGAAAAGGAAGGGGAAAGGAAGGGGCCCTTACTTTGTAAGTGAGATGGGGTTCAACAGATGAGTATTCTTAGGGGTGAAGGGAGATTAGGGTCTTACAGTAGATAAGGCCCAGGAATGTTGTACTTCAAGTGTCCCCTTACGCTGTGGAGGGGCGGGTGAGGGGGAACTTTAACCTCTGGCACCTGGAAGAGTGGGAGAACATGAACACAGGGGGATTTCCAGGCAAATGCAGTAAAGTAACTGAAGGAACATAGTACTGTTTTTGCAGCTGAAGAAGGAACTTGAAACTGAAAAGCTTCTGCACAGGCAAAATTAATGCTTCCAAACAAGAAGGGAAGTGGTCAAATGGGGAAAATAATTTATACCAAATTTCTCTGATCAGAGTTAAGTATCGAAAATCTCGTGTACCCATTTCTCAACAGATGAAAGGTTAAAGGATACGAACAATTGTCCAAAGAGTAACAAAGAATTCACAACTGCATGAAAAATGCTCGAAATGAATAATAAAGGAAAAATGCAATTGAGACAATGATAAACTTTCACCTTCCACTCCGTAAAATGGTAAAAGTGACAAAACATGGCAAAAGTCAATACCACAGAGGCTGTGAAAGACAGACACGGTAATATATATTCAGAATTCTGAAATGGTACAACTGTCCTCTAAAGGAATTTGGAATTATGCAAATAAAGTCAGTAAAATGTCCATACCTTTAGAACTAGAGACTCGATAACTGAGCTTGTTTTTCAAGGAAGCCATCGATAAGAAAAAAAAATGTCCCCCTATAGTCCAAAATACTTACAGCAACATATTTTGTTATCACTGACAAGTGGAAAGTAGATCTTCATCCACTGAGGAATGCCTGAATGTTATACCATATTACTGTGCTGTAAGAAATGATGTGCAGAGAGATGTAAGAAAAAGCAATATACACAGCAACTGCAACAATATAAATGGAAGGAATGCACACACAAATCAAAAGTATAAAAAGCAAGCAGGACTAAAATGAAGAAATAGTCCTTCATGGAGGTGGAAGGTTCATAGGTAATAAATATTACGCGTTTTTGGATACCGTTATCGATCAAATGTATGACATTTTGTCTTCTTTCTCGTCTACAAAAAATACTGTTTGTCCTATGGGATGGTTCTCTGAGAAGTGGTAAGGAAGTATACTTTGAGTACCATAGTGATGCAAACAGAAAACAGGAAATATCAATAAAAACTTACTTTTAAAAATTATAAATCAGCTTCAGTCTTCTTCCTCTTGCCTAACTGGTTGGAAAGGCAAGATCTCTTGCCTCTTTTAGTATCTGGCAATATGAGTATTCTAGACAGAGGATGGATAGGCAGAATGCTCATGTCTTGTGGAGTGAGCAGGATGAACTGTTGGCATTGCTGGGAATGGACAATCTTGAAGATCATGTCCATGGCAATTCTTCGACTGACAGGGTCCATGAAGATGTCACATGCATCCAGACATCTGAAAGGAGATTCTGTGATGGACCATAAAGTAAGAATGAAAACAAAGTTTGACAAAGAGTTTTCACTCCCTGCAAGGAATGACATGTCACCAGAAGCAGCTGTATTTCCTTCTTTAGGCTGGACTCTTATAGAAAGGGTTTCATTTTTGTGATCAAAACTCATTTTCCCATAGTAGGCCAAGTGCGATAATAAGTTATCCAAGGATAACTTACATCGTAAAGCAAAATTTCTTTTAAATTGCTGGCATATTTCGTATTTTTCTTTTGATTCTTGATCCAGTGATTTAGCACACTGTTTCAAATTCTTCACTTTAACATTTAGACTCTGATGTCTTTCTTTTACTTCTTGGTACTGATGCATTATTTCCTCTCGGCTTCCAAAAATTCGGTTTTCTAATGCTATCTTCTGCTTTAACACACTAACTATTTTTTGAAGAAAAGAGGGGGTTTCCATAATATCTTTTCTCTCTGGGCAGAGGTATTTGGCTTGAGCAAGCTCTATCTGCAGATTCCTCTCTTTCATTGATAGCTCTTCCTTTGTCACTTGGAGAGAATCCAGGTGCCGTTTAAGCCAATCTTGATAATGCAGCATGTATCGTTTTTCAGTATCCATTTCTAAACTGACCTTGTTCAGTTCTTGACTTAGAGATTGTTTTGCTTCTGATACTTGGCACATTTCCCTCTTAATGTTTTCATGTCTCTGTTCAGCATCCATTTTCTGTTTTCTTAAATTTTTCATCTTTTCCTTTCTCATTTTCACTTTTTCCTCCACCTCTTTCATCTGCTTTTTAATTTCTTGTACTTCTTTTTCCAGAATGGAGATATCTCCTGGTTGGTTTTCTTCCCTCTCCAGATCTCTTATTTCTATATTGATTTTTGTCACTCTCATCTGGATTTCTTTTAAATGTAGATGATGATTCTTCAAAATTTCTTGATTCTTTTTGATATCATTTTCAAGTGTACATGCATGTTGCCGATATACACACAATTGTGCCATTTTATTTTCAATGTCTTTCTCCAACTGACTTATTTCTGTTTCCACATCAATCAAGTAAGTAGGTCTCAATTTTTCACATGAGTAATAGTGTCTATCCAACACTTGGTCACCAGCAGTAGTGAAAACTTCACTACAGTTCTTGGGGGACCTCTGAGCCTGCATTACTCTACGAGTCAAAGAGTTATTTTTGATAAGCAGCACTGACTCTATGCCCCTCATGTCAATCAAAGCGTTGGCCACCACTGCCTCACTTATTTCTAAAGCTGTGAGAACTGTTGGAAACTCTGGGTGAAAGGCTGCTTTATGTGTTACATCATGTACCTCACACTGAAATGGTGCCACAATTATCTGTGGTCGTGGAGAGCCTGGTGCATAAAACTTTTCCATTAGCCCCTGAAGGACTTCCTCATCTTTGGGGTTGTTACAACAAAAGGCAAGAAGAAGGCCCTTTAAGCAGGACTCAACAGCCAAAGCAAATTCCGGATCTCGGAGATGAATGTAAGCTCCTAGTGGGCCTATAGGTTTGCAAGTAAAGCACCCTTGCCTATAGGCATTGTCTACTGCTTCAAGGAGGGCTGTCATTTGTGGTTCAAATCGTTTCAGTGGATCAATTTTACAGTCTTTTAATCGGTTTAGCTGTTGCTGCTCATCGTTCAGTGTCTGCTGTATATCTGAGACTTCTTCCCTAAGTCGAGAATGTTCTTCATTGTCTATATGGATAGCTTGCTGAAGATGTCCCATCGCTTGAACAAGTGAATCTTCTTCATTCTGAAAGTCCTTTATCTGTACCCTCAACGTGAAAAGTTTTTCTTGTTTTTCTGACTTTTCTTGTTCTCTATTCTTTTTTAGGTCTCTAATTTGGTTGCAGTGTTGTTTGGCCTTGCCTCCTAACATTTTCAATTCATTTTGGGAAGCATCATATAAAACTTCAGCTTCCTTACATGCCTTTTCTTTTCTATTTGCATCTTCTCTTGCCTCATCACATTTGTTTTCCAATGCAGAGGCTTCTTTGTTCAGTTGGTGCAAGTTCTCCTGAATGACTATAAACTTCTTGGCTGCTTCGTTAAATTTGTACTGACAGGCCTCCAATTCCTGATTTAATCTGATAGTATACTGATCTCCAATGTTTATATTAATTACCATATCTTCAATTTGTCTTTTAGATTCATTAACTACTGCCCATGGTATCTCTAGTTTCAATTCCTCTATTAATTTCCTCGAGGTAACCATACTCTGGAAATGCTCTTCTATCTCTCTGACCCGACAGTTAAGTGCCCAGAGCTGGGCTTCTTCTTGTTCTATCTGATTCTGAGTCCAGGCCTTTCTCTCCAAAATATGTAAGTAATCGTCATTCATCTGCTCAAGTTGGGTCACTTTCAGAAAGAATTTGTTTCTGTCACCATCATTTCTGGTATGCAATAACTGCCTGCCCATCTCCTGCTGTAAAATGGACATTGGATTATCTACGCATATATTAAAATGATCCAGAATGGCCCTTAGCTCTTCTTTCTCAGAACAAACCAGGCTGCCTGCGTGGTCTTTTAGTTTATACCTTACAGAACCATTTACACTGATGTATTGCTGCACCATTATGGAGTCCCCATACAGGTCAGATTTGAAAGCATCTTCCCCTCTGTTGTATAATGTGATGGAGATGTTGGCTGAAAGTTCTCCATGTTTCATAAAATCTCTCAAAGACGATCCTACCTCTTGTCCACCCAGACCAACTACTAGAGCTGTCAGCAATGCACCCTTGCCCTTCTGTCCCACCACAAAGTTGACCCCGGACCCAAATTTCACTGGCCCCAGTTTGGTATAGCACATAAAGTTCTCCAGCTGGATACTCTCAATGATACCGACTTCCACTGAGGTCGAATGAGAAGCAGCAGCACCAGCTCCCTGAGAAACACTCTGGAAGAGGACCCTCTCCTTGTCCTCATTTGCATCGCCCTGTGGCCCTGGCCTTGCTCTTGGTTGTCCCTCTGCAGCTGGGGGTGTGTGGTCCTCTTTCCTCTCAGCCATTGGGTCAGTGACAGAAGAAACCTGCGTGAATGGGAGGACCTTCTAGCACTTCTCCCCTTTCCCCTCCTCCTCCCCAAGGAGTCTCAATCCGAGGGTGCCTCTCTGAAGCCTAGAGACCTCCTTTTAACCCCCTTAGAGTCCTTTCCCAACCCCCCCCTTCCTTCTCTAGTGCGGCAGACAGGGCCAATGTGGAAGCCCGCACCCCCCCTGTCCTCCCGCCCCCTGACAGGCGCAGCTGCGTAGCTCTGGCCCCAAGCAGGCCAGCAGGCAATGTGGATGTATGCTCAACCTCGGTTTCGGGGGCTCTGTTCCCCACCACCCTCCTCCCCGCAGACTCCCTCTCCCTCAGCACCACACGGGCCCTTGCGGCAGGGTTCCCTCACCACTCAGCCCGAGATGTCCAGCAGCAGCAAAGCCCGGATTCCAATCTGCAGTAGCATCTCCCCCGCAAGAGGCTTCTGGCGTCTGAGCAGCCACCAGGGAGGCGGGAATAGGAGGAAAGCTTGCGCAACAGCCTCTAGACCCCACACCCTCATTGAGGAGGGGGAACAGCTGTGGAGTAGCCCTCCTTCCGCGCCTGTGCAAGGAGCGGAACTCTAGGGGGCTGCCTTGAGGGACTAGTGTTCCTGATTGGCAGCTTTTCCTCTAGGCTTCTCCGCGGCCCCTCCCCCTTGCCCCATGGTCTAGTACCTCTGAATTTGCAATGCCAGGGCCACAAATAGATGGCCAGTGACAATGACAAAAGGATGCATCCGTCTCTGTCCCTTGTCTGTCCTAAGCTTCCCCTTTGTCAGCTCTCATGACTTCCCTGGAGCGGAAATTTCTCTGGTCTCCTCCACCTCCAGGCATCCCTTGCTTTCCAGAGAGGCTGAAGTCCTCTCTCTGCTTCCTCCACCTCGCTTCCCTCCTTTTTTCCCTGTGTGTGTCTCCCTCCTTTCGGATAGGGCAAATATTTGAAATTCAGACCGGGGACTTTCTCATGGAGTGCATTTGCTTTATCAGCTCCTTCGAGCACTTTCTTGGGGTGGGCAGCTATTATCTAGAGTCCTTTCTTACGTTATTTTGTGTGTGTCTTTTTGTGCCCACACATCACGACCATCTTTGGTCTAAGAGAGACAGACAAAGGACCATTCTCCTATTAAAATGTTGGCATTATTAATAACACTGTTAAATCCCGCAGAAAGGATGTCTTTTGGATCTTTTTTAATGCCACAGTGCAACCAAGAAAGGATCAGACCCTTGCACTCTAATTTCCCAGCAAAATCTTCCTTTCACGTGTTGGGCCCATGGGGAGAGTTTTGTTAGGACTGTGACTGTGGTCTAACTCTCCCTTTTACTAGTAATTCACTAGTAATTTCGGTAGTAGTTAAATTTTATGTATGGAAAGTTTCTATGATTTATATCTATTTATTTGTTTTTAATGCTGCAGATCTGTAATTTTTCACTTTCACTAACAGAGTCCCCTGGAACAGGCAACAAGGACAGAATGTCGACGGATGAAAACCCCTGCCACAGAAGGCTTTGGAAAAGATTTCTATTTTCAAATTCAGTTTTGGGAGTAATCCAGCAGACATGTGGGGAAACACCTGAGAAAATTTAGAGTCCAGTTTGGGATTGGATGTTGACAATTTCAAACTTTTTATGACGTTTAAAGAGTTAATATGCAGGCATTGTCGAAAAATATTTCTTACAAGTAAAAGTTTCACTGAGAATCTTGGGTTTCTAAAAGGATTTGATGAAACAGGAAAATTTGTGAAGAGTACCAAAACCCGTAAAAAGGAGGATTCTTGAGGAGTAGATTAGGATTGAGCATGCTTAAAATTTTGCCCAAGAAGAAGAAGCTCCTCTAGGATTTTCAGGCACAGGTATGTCCCTAGAAGTCAGGCAAAATGTAGGAATGGGTGGTAAATGAAAAAACAAATGTGTACTCTGAACCGAAGCAGGAGTCAGACAGGTAAGTACAAAGGTTGTGTAGAAAGTTCTCCCAAGGAAGTAGGCTTTTTTTTCAGTTTTTTTCCTCCAAATTCATTAATTTATTTGTTTTCAGTTTTCAACAAACACTTCCATATGTTCCAGATTTTATCCCCTCGCTCCTCAAGACACCTTGCAAGCTTGCTTTGGTTCTACACATACATTCCTATTAAACACATTTTCATATTAGTGATATTGAGTAGAAGAACAAAAACTAATGGGAGAAACCTTGAGAGAAAGGAAACATAGCAAAGGAGAAAATACTGTACTTCATTGTTCCTTCCAAGCCCAGAGTTCTTTCTCTGGATGTGGATGGCATTTGGCACCATGAGACCTTTGGAAAGGTTTTAGGTCCTTGCGTTGCTGTGAAGGGCTAAATAGCAAAAACAGTCCTTACACACCGTCGCTGTTACTCTATGTGATATTCTCCTCGGTCTGCTCACTTCAGTCAGCATGAGTTCATATAAGTCCAAGTCCAGAAGTCTGACTTTGTCATTTCTTTTAGCACAATAGAATTCCCTTGTATTCACATACCAAAACTTGTTCTGCCATTCCTCAACAGATGGATATCCCTTCAATTTCTACATCTTGACCACTACCAAGGTAGTTGTTCTTACCTTAACTTTGTTTTTTCTATATTTTTGCCTGTATTTTCTCTTTAGGATGTGGCCTGTATAGACTAGGTGGGGGGAATGAAAAGGCAGGAGAAGGCTAGGAATTTACAATTTTGCAGGGCAATTGATGGGGAACAGGCTCCAAGAACCCCCTTGAACTCACTTTGAATCTTTCCACTTGATTTGGCTTTTCATGCCCAAATCTGTTACCCTTAAGGTAGCCTAGACCTCCATTGTCTGTTCCCATCAAGATCCTTCCTGAAGCCCAACTGAATCACCCCCGACTGCTTGGCCACCCTTAGATCCCTCCTACAGAATCTCTGCATATAAGAGCCATCTTTCCTCTATAAACTTGCTCAGCTTCCTTCTGATCCACTTGTCAATACAAGTGTCACAAATATTCAGATTCCTTAAAAGTCTACCCCATATGGTGGATCTTAAATAAACTTTGTTTTTCTCTGGCTGAAAGATTGGGTTGAATTCATTCGGGAAGGATCCAGCATGTCAGTATTTTGGGGTCCTGAGCACCCCTAAACCTCAACAGAATTAGAAAAATGCATCTCTCTGTGAAAGTACCAAGTTTCTTTTTTTCACCCTTCAGATTTAGCAACAGATAAAAATCTAGCCAAAGCAATCTGAATATAGCTAGGGCTGAGGGGGAAAGATAAGTTAAGAAACCACTTGGCAACAGGGATTTTTTTAATTAAATAAATTTATTTACTTAACTTTTTACATTCATTTTCACAAAATTTTGGGTTCCAAATTTTCTCCCCATTTTTCCCCTCCTCCCTCCCCAATACACTGAACATTCTAATTACCCATATCACCAATCTGCCCTCTCTTCTATCCCTCCCTTCCCTTCCCCATCTTCTCTTTTGTCCTATAGGGCAAGATAACTTTCTATTCGCCATTACCTGTATTTCTTATTTCCTAGTAGCAAGAACAATACTCGACAGTTGTTCCTTAAACTTTGAGCTTGGGGGGTGGAGCCAAGATGGCGGAGTAGAAAGACTCATATTTGCTTGCTCCGAATCCACAGTCCATAGATTTCCTGTAAAAAGAACTCCTGACAAATTCTGGAAC
>CM053775.1:46307530-46324047 GCA_028658325.1 Potorous gilbertii
GCTGCAGCGGGGCTGCTTCCCAGGGGGACCGAGTCCCGGAGATCCCCCGCTCCCCTCTCAGCCCATCTCTCTCACTGACCTGTGCATCTGTGGGTGGAGGGACCTTCCCAGCTGCCGGAGATTCAGGTCCCTGACGCCTGCTGGGCTCTGCTCGCTCCTCTCAGTGCTGCGTGGCCGGGGCAGGGGAGGGGAGCGCTCGGCCGAGCAGGGCTCCGCTCCCGTCCAGGGTACCTTTGCAGTCGGTTTTTCAGGGCTCTGTGCAACGGAAATCTCCTTCACTGTGTTTCTGCGCATCTTCCACTGTTCCAGAATTGTCAGGAGTTCTTTTTAGAGGGAATCCATGGGCTGTGGGTTCGGAGCTAGCAAATGTGAGTCTTTCTACTCCGCCATCTTGGCTCTGCCCCCCACAATGTCATATATCTTAACAGAAGAAAAGGACTTCCTTAGCTCGGTTTGTGTACAGGAATGAGCCATTATCTTATAGTCAATCATGTGGTCACTAGGAACTGAAAGGAAGACCTACGTGTAATCAAGTGGCGAATTTGCTTTTTCAGAAAGGAAATTGAATATTTGGAAAATAGAATTATGAAGATCTTCCTCAGGCTGTGTCCAAGGTCGTCTTCAAAACCTTCCTAGGGATCCACCTTTAGCACTTCTGAGCCTGCAGCACATATCACTTGGCTTAATGATCCCTTAGACAACTATTCCTGTAATCACAGCTAAAAACAATAATAAATTGCAGTCCCTGTCTTAAATACCATATAAAAGTTTACTGGTATCCTTCAGATAAGGCCATTTCAAATTTGGTGGAGTTTTAGTTATCAAATCAAGGTACATATTTTTTCCTGTCTTATTAAAATACTTCCTCATATTCTAAACATACTTAAGCTATCTCACACTGAAACAAATATATGTATAACCACTATCTGGGGACAAGAGGACTTTGGATAACCCCCTGTTTTTTTCCAAACCCTGTTACCTGCCTTCCAAATCTTCAATCAAAACTTTACCTTTCAAAATCTCTCAATGCCATTATTCAGATTATTCCACTTTATTTACATTTTGTCTTTTTTAATTTTCATTTTTAACGCAGTTCATATCACATGACACAATTCCACCTTTTGATCGGGTGATATTTCTTTTAAATCATTTACAATAAAGACCACAAACGGATTTTTTTTACATTAACCAACTGAAACATAAATAATAACATGTGTGCTAACGGCATACACCCTTAGCCTAATTGTCTCCACACTGTTACTAAGAATTAAAGGACCCTAACTTGTTGTTGATTTAAAGTTCCATACCTAATAGCTTAATTTTATACTTGACCTCAGATTTTCCCTTACTAACAATCTATAATTTAATAGGTCTTGTATTAAGCTTACAAACCTTTTGACTATAAAAAATTACCACTGAGAGTAGGGACATTGCAGGGAAACAATTATTGCCCCAACTTCATGTCAGTACCAAGCAGGAGTAGATTGTTAACTTGCATTCAGTGAGGCTTCGAGTCTGCCAGGTATCATTGGAGAAACTGATTCACGAGAATCCTACCTCAGCCCAGGCTGAAAATCTCTCTCTCCCACCCTTCCCATGAGATCACCTTTTTCACTTCATACCAGCATCTCACAGGCTTACTGGCATCGTGGATTGGAGGCTCAGGCTGCCTTTCTTGCTATCCATACCTGGAGTTAGACTCAGAAGAGCAGTCATTTAATAGTCCCATAGCATCTTAAAATAGCAAGTTCCAATAACCAGGCTTCAGATATGACTATAATTTGACATTGGCTAAGGAACATTTTTTGAGGCAAGTCTTAAGTGACTTACATGCCTTTCTATACTTGTTCTAGTTCCTGCTTCAGTAACAATCATAAAATCAAATTTACCAGTATAACTTTAACTTTTCCATCAATGCCAAATTTTACCCGAAGTAACCTGCCTCTAGGAGACTTAGACTAAAATTCATTTCCCCAAACCAAAGATGTCTCTGATTTAGTCTCAGTAATTCAGTCAGTTGTTTTTTACTACTAATTGCTTTTGCTTTTACATCACTTTATAACATGTCTAATTTTTCTCCCCATCTCTCTCCTCCTCCCCACTCCCTAATACATTGCATTCTGATTACCCGTTCCCTCAATGAGCCCTCCGTTCTACCACACCCCACCCTTCCCTTGGCCCCATCTTCTCTCTTCACTTGACGGGCAAGATAGATGTCTGTACCCTATAACCTGTGTTTCTTATTTCCCTGTTATATGCAATAATAATTCTCAACGGTCGTTTCTAATACTTTGAATTCCACCTTCATTCCCTCCCTCCCTACTCATCCCCAGGGAGAAGGCAAGCAATACAATACAGGCTATATATGTGTCATTTTGCAAAACACTTCCATAATAGTCATGTTGTATACTACTAATTATATTGCCCTCAATCCTAGTCTATCCCCCCTTATTTTTTTATTCCCTCATTTGACCTTGTCCCTTTCCAAAAGTGTTTATTTCTAGTCATTCCCTTCTCCCATTTACCCTCCCTTCTACTATTTCCGTCACCCCACTTGTCCTTTCCTCCCCTGCTTTCTTCTTGTATAAGAAATATTTTCATACCAAAGTTAGTGAGCATGTTATTCCCTCCTTAAGCCATATGAGGAGAGAGTAGCTTCACTTTCCCCTTCTCCCTTTTTACCTTTTCTCCTTTATTGAGGAAGATTTTTTCTTTATCTCTTTACCTCTTTTATAAGTTATAGCCTGCTGGAGAATCCCCCTTTCCCTCTGTTCCAGCTGGGAAAACCCTCCCCCCGTGACCTTTGAAGCTTCCTTTGTAGCTTCTGTATGGAGCTTTCTGGGAGAATCCCTGCTAGGAATTCATTAAAACTAACTTAGTGTAGTAACATTGATTCGGAAACTACTATAACATCTGGGATGATAAGGGCTAACACGAACCCCTGTGACTGTTAAAAATCCCCATTCTGAAAGATTCTCTTAATTCCCGAAGGGAGTGGAGAATGCTAAGTGAGCAGGATTGGGAAGGGGTGTTTTAGCAAGGTGAGCTCCTGAAGCTACCCACAGTCTTAGGAATTCTTTTCCACTAATTTCAAAAGATCAATTCTCGAAGATTTTAATGATTCATCTCACAAACTACAAAATCTGCTGAGATGATTTTAGCTAAGATAACTTAGCTTTCCATTGTAATTCCAGCCTGATGTGACCAGAACAATAAGGAAAAATCTTAAAGTTTTCTTTGTTTCATTAGCTGCAGTCCTTATAAGTCTTTGAGATCTTACAAGACTATTGGATTCATTCACAGCAAACACGATACAGATAGACATTCACTGACAGCCAAATTGACAATTAACGACAGAGCAAATACACACAGAACTCAAAACTAACAACAGAGAGAGGGGGAATCCAAAGTTGATTAGAAATCCCCATCATCAATTGGCTATTATAATTCTGAGGAAAGTGGGTTACAAGGATTCAAGACCTGGCCGAGAAAGGGTGGATCCTGTATGCTCTGCTTGGAGCACCCCATGGTCATTGGAGAAGTGGGATCCTTGACACCTCTGAAGTTCCTGACTATCTTAAAGGGAGAAGCCCCTTGGCAATAGGTTCAGGCATCTAGTCTGTAGGTGGACTGTAACTCTCCTGTTCAAGGCCAGAGCTCTTAATGGAAAACAGGGAGAAGGATGAGGCAAGGAAGGCTAAATAAAGTCATCCTCCTCAGGGCTAAGGCAGGTAAGGGAAGGCTACTAGGGAGGAGATAATGGCTAGGTGCTGTCATCTTTCCCAGACCAAACCTTCTGACTAACGACTTTAAAGGGATAGGCCCCATAGAAATAAGTTCAGGCCTCTAGTCTGTAGGTGGATTGTAACTGTCCTCCTCAGGACCAGTGCCCTTCAGGGAAAGCAGGGGGTGAGGAGGAGGAGGAGGCAACTGACACTGAACAAAGTTATCCTCCTCAGGCCTAGATCAGATAAGAGAAGGCAAGGAAGGAGGAGATAATGGCTAGTTGCTGTCATCCTCCCCAGATCAAAGCTTTTAAGGGAAGGGGAAGATAGTTAGAAGGTGAGGAATAGGGCAGAGGGAGTGAAAGGGAAGGACAACCTCGGGTCCTTGGGGTAGAAGGAGCCAGAACTCCTAGTTGGTGAAGCAGCTCTAGGAGTCTTAATTGAAGAGGCTCCTGTCTTTTATTCTTCCTCAGCCATGTCAGTAAACTCAAGAAGAAAACATTCCCACTGCTGGATGGAAGTCTTTTTGACTTTTCAATTTTATTTGGTTTTAAGATAAAGTAATTTTGACCAGTCCAAAAATCCAACATAGTGGATGGATTTCACTCAAAGTGACAATGCTGTAGGACCATAGCCTGAACGGGGTAGGGTCTCCCATTGCACCCTCTTGTCAGCTCCCAGCAGCATCAGGCCACTGGATTTAAATGGCTCAGTAGAAGAAAGTGAACTTTGTGGCCTTGCACATCCCTCCCTCCCTCCAATCAAAGTTATCTACAAGTCATGGTCCTCTTGATGTCATGGTCCTCTTTGAGAATGAAGGACAAATTCAACATCTTCAACAACAACAAACACAACAGTTTGGGGAATTAACAATCAAAAGAGTAGTTTTTCAACTTAAAACTGTCTTTGAGGTCCTTACCTCTCTCTCCCCCTATATTGTTGTTCCTTAGGGACCACTCCCTTTTTGATTTCTAGGATACCTTTCTTTCTTAAAATGATCTTGTGTAAAGTGCCCTTTCCTTTCACAGAATTAAGCACTTTTGAAATGCCCAGAGATGTTTAGATACAATGTCCAATGTTGCCTGTAAAATGATCTTGTTAATGATTCCTGAAACAAACTGTGTAAGCCTGATCCCTTTCCACATCTTGCTTTCCTTCATAGACATGGAATACAGAAAGTTGCAGTTTGAAGGAAATTAAGTTTCAAGAATATCTGAACTGATTAGCTGTTTCTCTCAGTGAACAAAGACAAAATCATGCAGATTACTGAATGCATAAATATCTTTGGGAAATGATGTGACTTTGACAGGTGCAAATCAACACTGACTGGTGAACAATTAATCAGGGGGTGTGGACATATTAATGAGGAGTTGAGCTAAACTTCTTTAGCACCTTTTGCTGAGAATGTGACTTGATCGTGAGCCTCAGTCATCTCCAGGAATCCAGAAAAAGTTTCCATGTTTACCTAGACCACTCTGGTTGATTTTCTCTTCATCAGCAGAGTTCCCCTTGATTGCAATGGAGAGTTGCAAGGGCACGGGGAAGGTGGTTTGACGGGTGCCCACCTGCTTGGGTGGGGTTTGAATGCACCTGGATTAGACTCTCTTTACACCCTAAACAAAAGTTAGATCTTCAGGTTGGGTGACATCCCACCTGCGATCAAGATCTTATAACTCAAGCATTAAACGAAACTCATTTATGAGCCTTATCCTTCAGAGAGTGGCTGAATGATTTATCGAGACTGGATGCTAAATGAGTAAATAGAAAGAAAAACATCAATGGTAATTTAACATATAGTCATTCATATAATAGAAAATTAATAATTTCTCTCAATATGGAATTTTTTAACAAAGTTAGATGTGGTCACATATGTTTTAAAAATTAATTTATTTTTGGTTTTCAATATTCACTTTTATAAGATTTTGTGTATCAAATTTTCCCCCTTCCCTATCCTATTCCTTCTCCAAGATGGCATGCAGTCCGATATAGGTTGTACTTATGCATCCATATTAAACATATTGAACACAGAGTTGTGAGTAGACCGAGATTCCACAATGGGGACCTAACTACCTGTGGAACTCAGCTCATCTGCTCCCTTCTTTCCTTCCTTTTTCTTTTCTTCTTTCCTTCCTCCTTTTTTCTTTCTTTCTTTCCTTCTTATTTCTTTCTTTTTTGTCCTTCCTTCCATCCTTCCTTCCTTTTCCTTCCCTCTTTCCTTTCTTCTTTCCTTCTTCCTTTCTTCCTTTCTTCTTTCTTTCTTTTTTCCTTCCTTCCTACCTTCCATCCTTCCTTCCTTCTGCCCTTTCTTTCTATATATCTTTCCTTCTTTCTTTGTTCAACATTCACTCTTTCCTTCCAGACATTGTTTTTCTTCCATTTTTCCTTTCTTTGTTTCTTTCTTTCTTCCTTCCTGTTTTTTGCTTCTTTCTTTCTTTTTGCTTTATTCTTCCCTCTTTATTCAATCCTTCCTAACTTCCTTTTTCCTTTATACTTTCCATCCTTCCTTCTTTCCTCCCTTCTTTCCTTCCTCCCTCCCTCCCTATCTCCCTCCCCTCCCTCTCTCTCCTTCTCTCTCTCTCTCTCTCTCTCTCTCTCTCTCTCTCTCTCTCTCTCTCTCCCTTTCCCACAACCTTAATACCAATGGACTCTGAAGCCCATATATTGCTCAACAATAAGTCCCTGCCAAATTCCACTTAATGACTCTCTTCTGAACCCTCCTGGCTTCAGAGTGATTATCAATAGTTGTTGCTTTTTCCCTTGCAGTTTGATTCACTTACTTTTTTCCCTTTACTCATGAAAGAGGACATTCTCCGATTACTTCTTAAAAAGACCTGTTCACTGAATGATCATTACCTTATTTTAATGAGTATTTGAATAGATTAAGGCCTCCCATTGTATCCTGGGCATTCTCTAGTCTCCTTGATGGATATCTGGTCACTGGATACAGGTGGTTCTGGAGGTGAAACTGAGGCTAGTGGGCTTCCACAGCCTTCCCTAACTCAAAACAAAGTGCAGTGCAAGTTGTGTCGTCATTTCTCTGATGTCATGGTCTACTTTGAAAAGGGCGGATGAACACAGATTTTTACATTAGTAATGATATAAAGAAGAATTAGAAAAAATGGTAGGAACCATGAGAAAGAAGAAACAAAGTGAAACAATAAAAGAAAAGCAGAACAAGTAGTATAATGTCATCTGCATTCAGACTCCAAAGTTCTTTCTCTGTATCTGGTTAGCATTTCTATCGTGAGTCTTTTAGAGTTGTCTTGGATCCTTACATTGCTGAGAAGAACTAAGTCTATAAAAGACAGTCAATGCACAATGTGTCTGTTACTGTGTACAATATGCTCCTGGATTTGACCATTTCACTCAGCATCAGTTCATTGCAGTCTTTCGAGGTTTACCTGTAGCCTACCTTTTCATCACTTCTAATAGTGCAATAATGTTCTATTCCATTTACATGCCACAGTTTGTTCAGCCTTTCCACAACTGATGGACATCACCTAAATTTTGAATTCTTTGCCACCAGAGATAGAGTTGTTAAAATATTTTTATACATAAGGGTCTTCTTTCTTGTTTTCATGATCTCTCTAGGATACAGACCTAGAATTGCTATTGCTAAGTCACAGATTATACATGCAGTTTTAAAGCCCTTGGGCATAATTCCTAATTGCTCTCCATAATGCTTGAATCAGTTCACAACTCTACCAACAATGCATTAATGTTCTAATTTTCGATGTGGGCAGAATTTTAAAGGAATAGCATTTGTATTTTTATATCTTTGTGATGCTACATAAAGAATGCTAAGGGAAAATACATTTTAAAAATCCTCTCAGAAGTTAGAGAATGGTCAGCTCTTAGAACAAATAATTTTGAAATTGAGGAGATAGTACACAAAAAGTCTGCGATGGAAGGTAAATTTCATGGGAGAAAATGTTGTTGGCGGCACTAAGAATAAGGTTTTCAGATGGGGAAATTGCGTTTGGTCTAGAAGTGATCTAGAACCGTGAGAGGCAACCTTAGACCTTGGAGGGTATTTAGGATATAGAAAATTGGAGCTTAAAGGGAAAAAAAACTATCAGGTATACCTGAAATTGACAGGGTTAGTTTACCTAGAAAAGGAGAGTGAGGAGGAGCCCTAGAAGACAGAAAGTTCCAGTAGGATAGAAATTGAGAAAAAGTGGCAAATGGAAAAATGATTACAGTCAGCGAAACCTTGAAACACAGAGAGATGTTGTGAGAGTCATCATAGAGAAGAAACACTGTGTCATAGTTAAGAAGACATATGTAAGAAGAGGTATCATGGCTAGGGGAACTTTTAGAAAACACAAAGTGGTCTTAATAGCAAAGAATGTCAGAATTGGAAAAATTCTTAGAACACAGATGTTCAGAGGTTGGAGGGAGCTTCCACACACATCATATTGTAGCTAGGAAAGTTTTCTTTATGTGGCAAATGGGCCACAGTTTTGGAAAGGGTTAAGTTAACTTACAGAAAAATTGAAACTATAATTTTGGCACGAGATGCAACATTTAATATAGTTTCCATCACCGTGATGGTGGTGCTCTGAAGGAAAACAAAGGCCCTAAGACACCCAAGAAATGAGTAAAAGTGAAAATATTGAGCCTTCTCTACATTAACAACAACAAATCAAACCAACAACAATGTTACTTGATGCTACTTTTTCTTTGACCAATTTTCCAGTTGAGGTTAGTTTAAGAGGGCCACTCGTGTTAGAGTGGACAATCTGTTTGGGGTAAACTTCCAAGCCAATCATGGTGGCAAGGGCACTTCCTTTCTTGGATGAGTCTTGCTCTTCATTCATTTCAGTCATGTCTTAATATTTTTGATGCAATTTGAGGTTTCCTTTGCAAGATACAGGAGTGGTTTGCTCTAAAATTCTTCAGTTCATTACACAGATGAGAAACTGAGGCAGGGAGGGTTAAGTGACTTCTCCAGGGTGACACAGCTAGTAATTATCTGAGCCCAAATTTGAGCTCAGAAAGTGGAGACTTTCTGACTCCAGGCCCAGCATTTTGTCCACTACAGCAGCACCTAACTCTTCTGGGTAAGACTCATTAATTGCAAATACTGATAACAACAAAGAAGTAGATACTGAACAATACAAGGTGCTAATTTCCCAGGATTTAAAACAAAATCCTTTGTTATTTTGTGTAATTTTAATTTTAAGACATGTAATAAAGTGAAAAGAAAGAAAAAAAAATTGGCAGGTCAGAGCAGGATGCATCCATCGAGCATAGAATGTTTCCTTTGCACTGGATTGCTGCTACTATTCATCCAGTTTTGTAATGGTGGGAAAAAATCTAAACACCTCATTTGACAGATGGGGAAACGTCTGTCTCAGACAATCTCAAAGGACCATAGAGGTAAAAGCAGAAGGGATCACGGAGGCCATCGAATCTAACCTACCCATTCAACCGAAGAGGAGCCAGGGGTCCAAGGGATGTGTAGCACTTCCTACACAGGTAGTAAGTGTCAGGGCCAAAATTTGAACTTCAGTCTTCTTGACTCCCAGTCCAGAGCATTTCCACTCCCCAAAATTCCTGTGTAGGGTAAAATGTAAATTACCTGAATTGGAAAGTTGACCATGAGTAGTATAACCTCATTCTGTCAAGAAGAAGGGAGAGTGCAGCTGCAGTCCGAGAGGCAGAGGGAAATAGACCCTTAGAATCCCTTTCAACAGTGTAGATCCCATTATGCGCATGCACCCCTCGTGCTGAGCGATTCGTGCCAGTGTCCTTCCCTCAGTCTTCCTGTTCTGTGTGCTGCTGCTCAGAGAAGAGGGGACAGAGAATGGCACTTACTGATGGCTACCGTGGTCCTCAGTGCACACTACATGGTGTTCCAACTACACACACGAACAAGAATAAGTGTAAAGTCAAGGAAGGTGAAGAGGAGAGGGAGGGAAAGGCAGAGAGGAGATGGAGACTTAGATGGAAACAGGGCCTTGAAGACAGATGTAACAAAATGAGAAAGAAGAGGGGGTATAAAGCAAATGGAGGGACAGCGATAACAGTGACAAATAAAAAGAAATCCATGTAATAAGGGGAGACACATAGACAGTTAAGGGAATCTTTTGAGAGGAGAGGAAGGTAGACAGAGGAGAAGGAAGACACAGAGAAAGCAAGGCCAGTGAGAAGATGGCCACATTAAGAGGCAAGAGGGACATGGAGACAAGTGAAGCACGTTGACAGAGAAGGACAGATAAAGAAAGACAAGGGAGACACACGGAGAGACACTGGGCAAAGCGAAAGTAGAAGAGAACAAAGTGAGGGGAAGGTCTGAGAGAGATAAGGATCAAGATAAAGAAAGGCAAGAGACATAGATACAAAGAAGACATGGGCACACAGAGATGGGAATAACCATGGTGAAATTAAAGGATAGACATGGAGAAGGACAGAAAGAGATGAGAGTTTGGTCAAAGAAAGAGAGGAACACAGAGAAAGAAGAGGAGGATAAGCAAAGATACTTTGGGAAGGGTGGGAAGTCATTGTGAAGAATGGGCACATAGGGCAGAAAAGGGAAAGTAGAGTCTGGTGTGGGCACTTGAGGAAGACAATGACAGTCAGAGGGTCGCCTAAGGAGGATAGTGACACCGAGATAAGATGTGTGACTGACGGAACAATGGAGGCACAAGAAGGTCAAGGAGAGGGAATGTGGGAGCAAAAAGTGACAGGAGAGATTCACAGAGGAGTGGAGAAACACACAGAGATTTTAAGCTCAGGACACATAGCCAGAGAAATAACTTTGAGAGCAGAGAGAAACCTAAAGAGAGACAGGGGATATTCTGAAGAGTGAAGGGGCACGTGAAGAGAGGAGATAGATGCATATCCATGATAATGACAGAGAAGAAGGAGAGGGTACATATTTAGGAGAGAGTTGAGAGTATACATATGGCAGTTAAGGACAGAAATAAAGGAGAAACACATAGGGAGGTAGGAGACTGAGTTGGACACAATAAAAAGGGTCAGCATAGAGAGAGAAAAGAGGGTCATAGAAACATGTGAGGTATAAAAAGAAAGAGGGCAGTGCACAATATGAAACTTAAGGAAAATGATAAAGGCGGGTATTTTGGAGCTGTGACAGAAAGAGTCAAGAAGCTGAGAGAGATTGGAGGAGGCTTGTTGAGAAGAAAGGGATATAAAGAAGAGATAGGCACGTGAACATCGGAGAAAAATAGGAGAAAGGAAAACGAAACAAAAACAGGAGAAGTTATCTAATTATGTGAGGGAGGCCTGGGCAAAAGAGTGGCACAGAGAGGAGACGGACACGAAAGAGAGGAGAAGGAAACAAATGTTAGAGAGGGTGAAGAGAGAGGAGAAGGAAAGGTCACAAAGAGGGACCAGAGGGGAAATAGTAAAAATCACATGAAGAGAGGACATAGTCAATAAGTGAAAGTACATAGAGAGACATATAGAGCAAAGTTGGAAGGAAGAGTCATCCACTGTACAGAGAGAAGCAATGCATGTAGGGAGACAGAGAGAAAAAAAGACAGAAACACAGAGAGATAGAGACAAAGAGAGAGAGAGAGAGAGAGAGAGAGAAAGGCATAGACACTAAGCAGGAAACAGAGGGCAAGGAGAGAAGAGGAAACAATAGGTGAAGACAGAGAGGAGAAGAATCCAGAAGAGACATGCTCCTTCCAGGATCCAGGCCACAAACAGAAGGAAGAGACATGCAAGAAACAGAATGGTGGGAGAGTCACATGACTATCACCACGGAAGTAATAATAAGGAGATGAAGAGAGTCAGCAGGAAACTCTCCGTAAAGTTTTTCAGACACTTTAGATAAGTTCTCTCCTAACTCCTCCTTAGCATGTCTGAATGAAGGGTGGTTGCCCAACAATAAGTAATCAGTAGCAACAACAGCCCAGTAATAGTTGAATAAACTACTTTTCAGTTGTAATGCAGGCATGAGAAATTTCTTAGCCTTTTTCTGACTTTTGCCTTAGGTCCTTTACATCCTCCTGCACAATAAATTAGAAAATGCACCAAACCAAATGATGGTTGGGAAAGTCAAGAAAAGTTCACAGTGAACCATTTTTTTTCCAGAGGCAGGCAACTTAGGAAGCCAGAAAGAGAGATATTTGAATACTGGGGTAGCAGCTTGGCAGGAGTTCACTACAGCTGGGGCACAGCAGGAAGTAGAAGAGGCAATGGAGGAAACAACTGTTTCAGAGAGGCAGGAGCAGAGTAGCCCAATGCCAACCTTGCTTAGACTTCCACATCCAAGTTCCAGAAAAGCATTCAAATACAGAGATGAGTGGAACAGGTGACCGACATCCCTACTTTTTCTCCACAAACAGAAGAAATCCATTCACAAAGATCGTGGAATTTGCTCAAGCTCATCTCGAATAATGTGCCTTCCAGGCTGATTCAAAACCAGGGGGCTTGTCTCTCGCACTTCACTTAAACACACTCTCATAACTGTAGTTAGTCCCCCGCCAAGAAATACAAACCAACGTTAGTTCTCTGGGTAACCCGCCCAAATCTCAGTGAACAGTGCTCACCTCCCGCAGAGGGGGTTTTCAACATATACATCTTAATTTACAAAGAAGTGAGATGCCAAGAGGTAAGCCAAAAGCCCTGGCAGGCATGAGAATCCTGAGCTCAAGTCTCTGCTCCTTATTGTCTGTGTGACTGTGGCCAAGGCTTTGCTCTCCTCTTGACCTCAATTACCCTTTCTCTAAAGTGATGTGGTAGAAAACCATATGGTGTCTGCGGTCTCTTTTAGCCCTTCTTCCTATAAAAATCTACAAGGTCATTCACATTGCATCTTCACATTTCTAGTTGGAGAGTGAAGGTGGTCTTGTAGGGACCAGCTGGGGACTGTTTTCCTACATTTGGAGCTGATCCTGAGATCTCTGGGCCGGATTCTCATGACCTCTTAGGGTAACTTCCCAGGTCCCTGAGCCTTCTGTGCACATAGGGCAGGTCCTGTGGGTACCTTTCATCCACGAGACATCTACCCCCAGCCCTCAGGGCTGCTCTTGTAACCATAAGCCAAGTAGAGCTGTTTAGGCAAACCATAGCCCGTGGTGGGAGCAGAGAGCCAGTGACGCTGCTGCCCAGTTTTTGTTGCAGGAGTTCCTCACCCAGCAACCTTGCCCTAGCCTGTCTCACAGGCCAGGCATCCCCTGTCACTCCCCTCTCCCATGAACCCTACAGTACTCATTTTAGCTTCCTCTCTTCTACAACTCTCCCCCTTCCAATTTACCCCTCCCTGCAGTTGGTACATATTGCCTACTGGGAGTTTTGAACATCTCCCATTTCAGATGCATTCCCGCGCCTAATATGACAGGGGAACACAAACCTGGTTTTTGTCACTATTGTAGGAAGCAAGGGTTTTGGATATCTCAATGAAACACCTGTCTTAAGGTTATGGAAAGTTAGAGACTAATGCGGGACACAACATGTCAAGAGTTCTGTACAAACAACATATTTGTGGAGAAATATGAGAAGAATCTGAGGGAAGGTAATAAAGTGAAGGATGACTGGAAAAGCCTTCATGTAGCAGGTGAGAATTTGTGGTTGGGGTTGTGTGGCTTGTCCTTCATTCTTAAAGAGGATCATGACATCTTTCATTCTTGAAGAGGACCGTGACATTATCCTCTCCTCTCCTCTCCTCTGCTGTCCTCTCCTCTCATCTTCTCTCTTCTCCTCAGGGGTCATTCCCTTACATGAGGGTGTTCTTCCCAAAGACAGGTAAATTTTAATGACTGAAACCTACATATACTTGAGTTTACTGGATATATTTTTTCTTAAAAGTTTTTAACATGCCTTAAATTAAATTCATTCAACTCTCATTGACTGGACTGTAGGTTGCTTCTCAAGCACTATTTGATGCTTATTTTGGGACCCCATATCTCAGAATGGATGTCAGTAGTAACTGTCTCTCTTTTGGTCAGCAAACATGAGGGCCTTCTCCTCCAGTTTGAAGTAGGGGCAATCACCTAGAGAGTTGGGAACACAAGGGCTTCCTGATGGCAAACTTAGGTCTCTGTGGTGGTAGTGGGCAACCATAGAATCCCACAATACCATCACACTTCTCACACCATTTGATTAGTTGACAGAATAGTTAATTGGAGTACAGCCTCTGAGTGAACAGAGGGAATGAAGTTGAAGTGCAAAAATGGGAAACATTTATTGGGCGAGTACAGCACACAAACAGTTGGAGAACAGAAAGAACCTAATCTGCTTTTTCAAAGACTGGGATATGAGGGATTGATTTATACACTTTCACAGGATAGGGAGGCAGGAGAACAGGAGGGATACAGAGTACCTGGAACCAGGATGTTTCTACATTCCCTGACTGTTTGGGGTCAGTATGAACTAGTGCAAGCTGGCACTGAGATTGATGGAACAACAAAGGTGATCTGGGTTCACCCAGTGGACATAGACAAGGATCACTGGGATGTCAAACTTCCGTTTACACCCATTCTGCCTCCTGACTGGCTGATTTTGATTGCCAGGTTATTTCAGACTCTCCTCGTTAATATGGTAGTTCAAGTAAATCAAGGTGATTAGCAAACTCATTATTGTTCCATGTCTGCTCTACAAACTTTTGCTTTGGAATTCAGTTAAATCTGAATTCATCTAACTTTTGAGGATCAAAAAAAAATCTCTGTTGTCAAGTGGTCTCTTAACTTAACTTTTGCTCCTCACCCTTTGCTATATTCAAATCATATAGCCTACATCTTTATCACTTGATAAATCTGAAAGGGGGGAAAAATTGGTACTTTTTTCCATTCTGTTGAGTTTTAGGGGTGCTCAGGACCCCAAAATTCTGACATATTGGGTCCTGCTCGAATGAATTCAATCCGACATTTCTTTCACCCAGAGAAAAACAATGTTTATTTAAGATCCACAATAATGGGTAGACTTTTAAGGAATCTGAGCATTTGTGACACTTGTAGTGACAAGTGGACCAGAATTAATCTGAGAAAGTTCATAGAGAAAAGATGGCTCTTATATGAAGAGAGTCTGTGGCAGGGGTCCACAGGTGACCAAGTATTCAGGGGTGACTTTAGGTGGAATTTAGAAAGGATCTTGATAGGAGCAGACAATGGAGGGCTAGGCTACCTTAAGGGTAACAGATTTGGGCAAGAAAAGTCAAAGCAATTGGGAAGATCCAAAAAGAGGTCAAATTGGTTTTTAGATCCTGTATCCTATCAATTTCCTTTCCAAAACTGTAAAGTCTTAGTCTTGTCCTGCCTTTCCATACCACCATCTAGTCTATACAGGCCACATCCTATAGACAAACTTCAGAGAAAAAGATGAAAATTCAAAGTTAAAGTAAGAACAAGGACCCTGGTTGTGGCCAAGAAGTAGAAACGGAGGGGATGCCCCTCTATTGAGGAATGACTAAACACCTTGTGGTATGTGAATATAAGGGAATACCATTGTGCTATAAGAAATAACGAAGTCGGGGCAGAGCCAAGATGGCAGAGTAGAAAGACTCACAAAACTTAGCTGCAAACCCACAGCCCATAATTATCTATAAAAAGAACTCCCAACAAATTCTGGAACAGCGGAGCCGTGCAGCAGCGGGGTAAAGGAGATTTCCGTTACACAGGGCCCTGAAAAACTGTCCCAAAGGTCCCTCACACACCAGACGGGAGCGGACCAGTCCTGCCCTGGACACGCGGCACTGAGAGGGGCGAGCAGATCCGAGCAGGCTTCAGGGACAGAGTATCCAGCGGTCACGAAGGTCCCTCCACCCACAGATGCACAGGTCAGCGAAAGAGACGTCTGGAAAGGCTAAGAGGGGAGTGGGAGGTCTCCATGACTTGGGCCCCCTCGGGAGGCAGCAGCAGAGGCAGCAGCAGCCAGAGGCTCCCCGAGCAGGCAGGAACTTGGCAGCAGCTCCATTACAGAAGGTCTCTGCACAAACCCCCTGAAAGAACTGAGCCGGGGAGGCGGCCTTGCCCCCCACCTGAGAACCTGATTTAATCTTACCCTGAATAGCAGCCAGAGCCCACCACTGAAAGCCCTGAGGCTGGGGAGCAGAATTTGAATCTCAGACCTCAAACACTATGTGGGCTGATCTGTAGGCAAGGTGGGGGTGGAGAAGAATCTCAGAAATCAAGAAATTGGCTAGGAAAATGCCCAGGAAAGGGGGAAAAAAGACCAAAGAAGGTTACTTTCCTGGTGAAAAAATGATTCCAAGCTTCCTCTCTGACGAGGAAGAAAACTGCTTACCATCAGGTAAAGACATAAGAGTCAAGGACTCTGTATCCCAAACATCTGAAATAAATATCCAATGGGCTCAGGCCATGGAAGAGGCCAAAAAGGATTTTGAAAATCAAGTTAGACAGGTGGAGGAAAAACTGGGAAGAGAAATAAGAGAGATGCAAGAAAAGCATGAAAAATGGGTCAATACCTTGATAAAGGGGACTCAAAAAAACGCTGAAGAAAATAGCACCTTGAAAAATAGGCTAACTCAATTGGCAAAAGAGGTTCAAAAAGTCAATGAGGAAAACAATGCTTTCCAAAGAAGAATTAGCCAAGTGGAAAATGAGCTGCAGAAGCTCACTGAAGAAAATAGTTCTCCCAAAATTAGAATGGAACAGATGGAGACCAATGACTTTATGAGAAATCAAGAAATCACAAAACAAAACCAAAAGAATGAAAAAATGGAAGAGAATGTGAAATATCTCATTGGAAAAACAACTGACCCGGAAAATAGATCCAGGAAAGACAATTTAAAAATTATGGGACTACCTGAAAGCCATGATCAAAAAAAGAGCCTAGACATCACCCTTCATGAAATTATCA
>CM053775.1:46324547-46342903 GCA_028658325.1 Potorous gilbertii
ACATGAAGTTTACTCTCATCACATTCGACTAAAGGAAGGAGTAAAATGCACACTCATTTTGGTATGAATACCTATCTGACAATACAGGAAAGTGGGGGAGAAGGAGATAAGCAGGGTGGGGGGGATGATGGAAGGGAGGGCAATGGGAGGAGGGAGAAATTTGAAGGCAACACTCTTGGGGAGGGACAGGATCAAAAGAGGGAATAGCAACAATGGGGGGCAGGATAGAATGGAGGGAAATATAGTCAGTCTTACACAACACGACTATTATGGAAGTCATTTGCAAAACTACACAGATATGGCGTATATTGAATTGCCTGCCTTCCCAAAGATGGGGAGGGAGGGATGGGGAGAAGTTGGAACCCAAAGTTTTAGGAACAACTGTAGAGTATTCTTCTTGCTACTAGGAAATAAGAAATACAGGAAATCGGGAATATAAAGTTATCTGGCCCTACAGGACAAAAGAGAAGATGTGGACAAGAGAAGGGAAGGATGAGAGAAGAGAGGGCAGATTGGTGATAGGGGAAATTAGAATGTTCAATGTACTGGGGTGGGGGTAGGGGACAAATGGGGAGAAAATTTTGGAGCCCAAAATTTTGTGAAAATGAATGTAAAAAGTTAAATAAATAATTTTATATTATATTAAAAAAAGAGTTACAAATATTGTCTTTCTATGTAGGAATGTACATAGTTCAACTTTAGTAAGAAACTTATGATTCCTCTTTGCTGTTTACCTTTTCATGCTTCTCTTGATTCCTGTCTTTGAAAATCAAATTTTCTTCTCAGCACTGATCTTTTCATCAAGAATGCTTTAAAGTCCTGTATTTCATTGAAAGACCATTTTCCCCCTGAAGTATTATACTGACTTTTACTGGGTAGGTGATTCTTGGTTTTAGTCCTAGTTCCTTTGACTTCTGAAATATCATATTCCATGCCCTTTGATCCTTTAATGGGAAAAATGGTAAATCTTGTGTTATCCTGATTGAATTTCCACAATACATGAATTGTTTCTTTCTAGCTGCTTGTAATATTTTCTCCTTGACCTGGAAACTTTGGAATTTGGCCACCATGTTCCTAGAAACTTCTCTTTTGGATCTCTTTCAGGAGGTGATAGGTGGATTCTTTCAATATTTTTTTGCCCCCTAGTTCTAGAATATCAGGGCATGAAGGATGATGTCTAGGCTAGTTTTTTGATGATGGCTTTCAGGTAGTCCCACAATTTTTAAATTATCTTTCCTGGATCTATTTTCCAGGTCACTTGTTTTTCCAACGAGATATTTCACATTATCTTCCATTTTTTCATTCTTTCAGGTTTGTTTTGTGATTTCTTGGTTTCTCACAAAGCCGTTAGCCTCCATCGGTTCCATTCTAATTTTTAAAGAACAATTTTCTTCAGGGAGGTTTTGAACCTCCTTTTCCATTTGGCTAATTCTGCTTTTGAAAGCATTCTTCTCCTCATTGACTTTTTGAACCTCTTTTGCCAATTGAGTTAGTCTATTTTTCAAGGTGTTATTTTCTTCAGCATTTTTTTGGGTTTCCTTTAGCAAGGTGTTGACCTGCTTTTCATGCTTTTTTTGCATTTCTCTCATTTCTCTTCCCAGTTTTTCCTCCACCTCTCTTACTTGATTTTCGAAATCCTTCTTGAGCTCTTCCATAGCCTGAATATTTACTTTGCATATTTGGGATACAGAGGCTTTGACTTTTATGTCTTTCCCTGATGGCCAGCATTGTTCTTTCTCATCTGAAAGGATGGAAGGAGATATCTATTCACCAAGAAAGTAACCTTCTATAGCCTTTTTTTTCACCTTTTTTGGGGGAATTTTCCCAACCAGTTACTTGACTTTTGTGTCCTGTAAGTTTTCAGTTCCTCGAAGGTGGCACAATCAAGCATGTACACTGGTCTGGGAGTGGGGAAGGGATTTTTGTGCCCCAGAACCTTAGCAGTTTCCTCTCCGCAGCCACCAGGCATGCAGTTCTGCCAAGCCTGTACTTGGGGATGATTTTCACATAAGCTACATGGGCAGGACCACCATTCATTGTGAGATAAAGATCAGCACCCTCGAGGCCTCTATACAAGGCTGAGGTAATAATCAGCTTCTCAGTGCCCCCAGGGTTTTTACGATCCAAGAATGGATTCGGGCTCCTGCTGGGTGTAGTGCTGCCTGCTAGTGTGGTTTCTGCAGCTACTGCCTGAGGCCAGAGCTATGGGAAGGTGCTTCTCCCTTCCCAGTCAGCTGAAAAAAAACCCATCACTGACCTTTGGCCCCTGTGGGTTGAGGAATCCGCAAAGACTGCTACTGTGACTGGGGATTCCGCTTCTGAGGGCTGTTTTCGAGCCGCACACTGCTTGGCTAAGTCTGGGCTGGACTTTCCTCCCCACCTGGTGAAACAGACATTTCCCATGGGCCTTTCAGATCACACTGGGCTGGAAATCTCCTCCACACTATTGTTCTCCACTGCTGCTGCTCCAAAATGTGTTGAGAGTTCCTCTGTACAGGTATTTTATGGGATGTGTGGGGAGAGCCAGCATATGTGTGTCTTTCTCCTCCACCATCTTGGCCCTGGCTACATAGGACTTTCTTGACTTATTGAATGTACAACACCTTTTCATTAGAAACAGCTTTTTGACTGAGAAACTTTGTGATATCTAGGAATTCTGGAATAACTGAGAATTCAGCTTTATTATAATACTTTCTGAATCTGTGTTTCTTTACACCAGCGTAGTTTAATGAATTCCAATTTTTAAGGTTTATCTTTGCTTTAATGAATAAGAAAGATATATCTATTATTTTAAAAGTTTCCAACTAATTTTTTTCATAAAAGTTTAGTGAACATCAGCATAAAATTTAAACTCTGTTTAAAGAAGGACAAATCGTTTTATAAGTAATGCTTTGAAAAATCTTGTGTGATTTTTGTGAAGTAGATATACTAAATTTTCAAAATATTTTACTATTAGAATAAGCTGCAAAGCAGAAGGGACCTTCCTGTATTGATTTGAATTTGTTGTCATTCTATGGCATAAGCAAGACTTAATATTTGTATTTGAAGTTATTATAAGTAAAAGATTTAAGTCCAGAAGCATCTTATTTTTCCAGAGTGAGTGTAACTAGGGAAGAATGACAAACTTGTGATACAAACACAAAAACACACTAATCATTGTTTTAACTTCTTTGTTTTGTTCTAGCTATGTTAGTAAAACTAATAACTTATGAGATATGTTGTCTTATTGTTAAAATCAAAAGGAAAGTGCAAAAATCTGAGGAATTGGTCGAGAGACTTAGAAAGATAATTAAAACTTTCATTGAAAATGACAAAGTCAGACTTCTGCCAAACTTAGACTTATATGAACTGATTCTGAGTGGAGGGAGCCAACCCAGGGGAACATTATACACAGTAACAGCCACAGTGTGTAAGGACTGTTTTTGATATTTAGCCCTTCAGAGCAATGCAAGGACCTAAAACCCTTCCAAAGGACTCATGATGCAAAATGCCATCCACAACCAGAGAAAGAACTATGGGGTTGGAAGGAAGAATGAAGTAGAGTATTTTCTCCTTTGCTATGTTTCATTTCTCTCAAGGTTTCTCGCATTCATTTTAATTCTTCCATTCAACATCACTAATGTGAAAATAGGTTTAATAGGAATCTGTGTGCAGAACCAATATACCATTGCAAGCTGTCTTGGGGAGAGAGGAGGATAAAATTTGGAACTTATGGAAGTGATTGTGAAAATTGAAAACAAATAAATTAATGAAATTGGAGGAAAAAAACTGAAAAAAAAATCCACTACGTCCTTGGGAGAGCTTTCTACACAGCTTTTGTACTTACCTGTCTGCCTCCTGCTTCTGCTCAGAATAGACTTTTTTTCATTCACACCTTTTCCTACATTTTACCGAATTCCTGGAGACACACATTTGCCTGAACACCCTCGGGGGGCCTGAACACCCTCTTCTTCATTTAAGCGAACTTACTCCTAAACTACTCCCCACAAATGCTCAGCTTTCCTGTCTCATTAAATTCTCTTAAAAACCCACGGTTCTCAATGAAACTTTTACCTGCAAGAAATTTTTTTCGGCTATGCCTGCATAGTAACTCTTTAAACGTCATAAGAAAGTTGAAATGGTCAACATCCAATCCCAAAGTGGGCTCTAAATTTTCTCAGGTGGTTCCCCACATCTCTGCCAGATTACTTCCTAAATACCTCCCAAAACTCGGTTTAAAAATAGAATTCTTTCCAAAGCCCATTGTAGCAGAGGTTTTCATTTGCTAGCATTTTGTCCCTGTAGCCTGTTGCAGAGGACTCTATTAGTGAAAATGAAACATTAGAGATCTGAAGCATTAAAAGCAGATAAACAGACATAAACACACAAACTTTCCCTACATAAAATTTAATTACTAGAGAAATTACTACTGAATTACTAGTAAAAAGTAGAGTCAGGTCACAGCCAGAGTCCTAACAAAAACTCTTTCCATGGGCCCAATACATGTATGAAAGATTTTGTTAGGAATCTAGAGGGCAAGGCTCTGATCCTTTCTTGGTTGTAGTGACTGCAGCATTTAAAAAGATCCAACATTTTAATAGAAGTATGGTCCTTTGGCTGTGTCTCTTAGACCAAAGATGATCGTGGTGGGTGCGCACACACAGAAACACACACACACACACACACACACACACACACACACACACACACACACACCCGCAAAAAGTAACGCAACAAAGGAGGCCAAATAATAGCTGCCCACCCCAAGAAAGTGCTCGAAGGAGCTGCTAAACCAAATGCCCACCCCGTAAAACACCCCGATCTGAATTGCTAACATTTTCCTGTCAGAAAGGAGGATACACACAGGGAAACAAGGAGGGAGGAGAGGTGGAGGAAGCAAAGACAGGACTGGAGCGTCTCTGGAGAGGTAGGGAGGCCTGGAGGTGGAGGAGACCCTGGAGTTTTCCGCCCCGGGGAATCCATAGGAGCTGACAAGGAGGAAGCTCAGGACAGACAGGCAGACAGACAGCCACCAGATGCATGCTTTCGTCCTTGCCACTGGCCACCTCTTTGTGGCCAGCACTGCCAATGCAGAGGTACGAGACTGTGGGGGGAGGGGGAGGGGCCGCGGAGAAGCCAGGAGGAGAAACTGCCACTCAAGAGCATTGGTTGCTCGAGCTCCGCCCCTAAAGTCCAGGGCCCTGCACAGGCGCAGAAAGAGGGCTACGCCAGAGCTGTTTCCTCTCCCCACCCCCACACACCACCCCCCGCACCGCAGTGAGGGGGCGGAGTGGAGAGGTTTTTGCGCAAGCTCCAGTCCCTTCCCTGTCTCCCTGGTGGCCGCCCAGATGCCAGAAGCCTCTTGCGGGGGAGATTTTATTGCAGATTGGGATCTGGACCATGTTGCTGCTGAGCATCTCGGGCTGAGTGGTGAGGGAACCCTGCCGCACGGGCCAGCGTGGTACTGAGGGGGAGGTGGTCTGCTGGGCGGAGGGGGTCTGCGGACGGTGGTGGGGAACGGAGCCCCGAAACCGAGGCTGAGCAGCCATCCCCACTGCCGCCGACCCTGCTGGCCTGCTTGGGGCCCAGAGCTGCGCAGCTGCGCTTGTCGGGGAACGGGTGGGGGGAGCTACCACTTTGTCCCTGTCTGCCGGACTAGAGCAGGAAGGGGGGGCCTGGGCAGGGGCTCTAAGGGGCTAAAAGGAGCTCTCCAGGGCTGCAGAGAGGCACCCTCGGATTGAGCCTCTTTGGGGAGGAGGCGGGGGAAGGGGAGAAGCGCTAGAAGGTCCTCCCATCCACGCAGGTATCTTCTGTCACTGACCTAATGGCTGAGAGGAAAGAGGACCACACCCCCCCAGCTGCAGAGGAGCAACCAAGCGCAAGGCCAGGGCCAGAGGGCGATGCAAATGAGAACAAGGAGAGGGTCCTCTTCCAGAGTGTTTCTCAGGGAGCTGGTGCTGCTGCTTCTCATTTAGCCTCAATGGAAGTCGGTATCATTGAGAGTATCCAGCTGGAGAACTTTATGTGCTATGCCAAACTGGGGCCAGTGATATTTGGGTCCAGGGTCAACATTGTGGTGGGACAGAAGGGCAAGAGTGCATTGCTGACGGCTCTAGTGGTTGGTCTGGGTGGACAAGCGTTAGGATCATCTTTGAGAGAGTTTGTGAAACATGGAGAGCTTTCAGCCAACATCTCCATCACATTACGCAACAGAGGGGAAGATGCTTTCAAATCTCACCTGTATGGGGACTCCATAATGGTGCAGCAATACATCAGTGTAAATGGTTCTGTTAGGTATAAACTAAAAGACCACGCAGGCAGCTTGGTTTGTTCTGAGAAAGAAGAGCTAAGGGCCATTCTGGATCATTTTAATATACGGGTAGATAATCCAATGTCTATTTTACAGCAGGAGATGGGCAGGCAGTTATTGAATAACAGAAATGATGGTGACAGATACAAATTCTTTCTGAAAGCTATCCAATTTAAGGAGTTGAACGACGATTACTTACACATTTTGGAGAGAAAGGCCTGGACTCAGAATCAGATAGAACAAGGAGAAGCCCAGCTTTGGGAACTCAACTGTCGGGTCAGAGAGATAGAAGAGCGTTTCCAGAGTATCGCTGCCTCAAGGAAATTAATAGAGGAGTTGAAACTAGAGATACCCTGGGCAGTAGTGAATGAATCTGAAAGACAAATTGAAGAAATGGTAGCTAATATAAATTTTGGAAATCAGCATACTATCAGATTAAATCAGGAATTGAAGGCCTGTGAGTACAGATTTTATGAAGCAGTCAAGAAGTGTAAAGACATTCAGAAGAAATTGATCCTATTGAAGAGAGAAGCCTCTGCATTAGAGACCAAATGTGTTGGGGCAAGAGAAGATGTAAACAGAAAAGAAAAGGCATGGAAGGAAGCTGAAGTTTTATATGATGCTTCCCAAAATGAATTGAAATTGTTAGGAGGCAAGGCCAAACAACACTGCAACCAAATTGAAGACCTAAAAAAGAATATAGAACAAGAAAAGTCAGAAAAACAAGAAAAACTTTTCACGTTGAGGGTACAAATAAAGGACTTTCAGGATGAAGAAGATTCACTTGTTCAAGCGATGGGACATCTTCAGCAAGCTATCCAAAAAGACAATGAAGAACATTCTCGACTTAGGGAAGAAGTCTCAGATATACAACAAATACTGAACGATGAGCGGCAACAGCTAAACCGATTAAAAGACTGTAAAACTGATCCACTGAAACGATTTGAACCACAAATGACAGCCCTTCTTGAAGCAGTAGACAACGCCCATGGGCAAGGGTGCTTTACTTGCAAACCTATAGGCCCACTAGGAGCTTACATTCATCTCCGAGATCCGGAATTTGCTTTGGCTGTTGAGTCCTGCTTAAAGGGTCTTCTTCTTGCCTTTTGTTGTAACAGCCACAAAGATGAGGAAGTCCTTCAGGGGATAATGGAAAAGTTTTATGCACCAGGCTCTCCACGACCACAGATAATTGTGGGACCATTTCAGCATGAGGTACATGATGTAACACATAAAGCAGCCTTTCACCCAGAGTTTCCAACAGTTCTCACAACTTTAGAAGTAAGTGAGGCAGTGGTAGCCAACGCTTTGATTGACATGAGGGGCATAGAGTCAGTGCTGCTTATCAAAAATAACTCTTTGGCTCGTAGAGTAATGCAGGCTCAGAGGCCCCCCAAGAACTGTAGTGAAGCTTTCACTGCTGATGGTGACCAAGTGTTGGAGAGACACTATTACTCATGTGAAAAATTAAGACCTACTTACTTGATTGACGTGGAAATAGAAATAAGTCATATGGAGAAAGAAATTGAAAATAAGATAGCACAGTTATCTGTGTATCAGCAACATGCATGTACACTTGAAAATAATATCAGAAAGAATCAAGAAATTTTGAAGAATCATGATCTACATTTAAAGGAAATCCAGATAAGAATGACAAAAATCAACATAGAAATAAGAGATCTGGAGAAAGAAGAAAACCAGCCGGGAGATATCTCCATTCTGGAAAAAGAAGCACAAGAAATTAAAAAGCAGATGAAAGAGGTGGAGGAAAAGGTGAAAATGAGAAAGGAAGAGATGAAGAATTTAAAAAAACAGAAAACGGATGCTGAACAGAGACATGAAAACATTGAGAGAGAATTGTGCCAAGTTTCAGAATCCACAGAATCTCTGAATCAGGAACTGGACAAGGTCAATTTAGAAATGGATACTGAAATACGATACATGTTGAACTATGAAGACGGGCTTAAACAACACCTGGATTCTCTCGAAATGACAAAGGAAGAGCTGTCAATGAAAGAGAGTAATCTGGAAATAGAGCTTGCTGAAGCCAAATACCTCTGCCCAGAGCGAAAAGATATTACGGAAACCCCCTCTTTTCTTGAAAAAATGGTTGGTATGTTAAAGGACAAGATAGAATTAGAAGACAGAATTTTTGGAAGCAGAGAAGAAATGATACAGCAGTATGAAGAAGTAAAAGAAAGACATCAGGGTCTAGATGTTAAAGTGAATAATTTGAAAGAGTGCGCTAAATCATTGGATCGAGCATCAAAACAAAAATACGAAATATGCCAGCAATTTAAAAGACGTTTTGCTTTACGATGCAAGTTATCCTTTGATAACTTACTATCGCAGGTGTCCTACTCTGGGAAAATGAGCTTTGATCACAAAAATGAAACCCTTTCTATAAGAGTCCAGCCTAAAGAAGGAAATAAAGCTGCTTCTGGGGACATGCAATGCTTAGCAGGGGGTGAAAACTCTTTTACAAACTTTGTTTTCATTCTTATTTTGTGGTCCATCACAGAATCTCCTTTCAGATGTCTGGATTCATTTGATATGTACATGGACCCTGTCAGTAGAAAAATTGCCATGGGCATGGTCCTCAAGATTGCCCATTCCCAGAAATGCCAACAGTTCATCCTGCTCACTCCACAAGACATGAGCATTCTGCCCATAAATCCTCTGACTAGAGTAGTCATATTGCCAGATACTGAAAGAGGCCAGAGAACCTGCCTTTCCAACAAGTTAGGCAAGAGGAGGAAGACTGAAGCTGATTTATAATTTTTAAAAGTAAGTTTTTATTGATATTTCTTCTTTTTTGTTTCCTTGACTGTGGTATTCAATGTATACTTCCTTGCCACTTCTCAGAGAACCATCCCACATGACAAACAGTATTGTCTGTAGAGGAAAAAGAAGACAACAGGTCACACAATTGATTGATACATGTGTCCAAAAACATGGGTAATATTTAATACCTATGGACCTTCCACCTCCGTGAAGGGCTGTCTCTTCATTTGAGTCCCCCTTTGCTTTTTATAGTTTTCATTTGTATGTGCATTTCTTCTCTTTACATTGTTGTAGTTACTGTGTATATTGCTTTTTCTTACATCTCTCTGAACATCATTTCTTACAGCATAGTCATATTCTATTACATTCAGGCCTTCCCCGATTGATGGACATCTACTTTGTTTCCAGTTGTCAGCAACAATAAAAAAGTGTTGTTGTAAGTATTTTTGAGTATATGGGGACTTTTTCTTCTTATTGATGACTTCTTTGAGTAATCGAGTCTCTAATTTTAAAGGTATGGACATTTTAGTAACTTTATTTGCGTAATTCCAAATTCCTTTAGAGACATTTGTGCCATTTCACAATTCTGAAAATGTATTACTGTGTCTGTCTTTCACAGCCTCTATGACCTTGACTTTTGCCATTTTTTGTCGTTTTTACCATTTTACAGAGTGGGAGGTGAAATTTTATGGTTATATCAATTGCATTTCTCCTGTATTACTGAATAGTAGCATTTTTCATGCAGCTGTGAATTCTTCCCAGTTTTTTGGACAACTGTTTGTGTCTTTTATCCATTCATCTGTTGAGAAATGGGTACATAAGATTTTGGATACTTAACTCTGATCAGAGAAATTTGGTATAAGTTGTTTTCCCCATTTAACCACTTCCCTTCTTATCTTAAAAGCATTAATTTTGTCTGTGCAGAAGCTTTTCACTTTCAAGTTCCGTCTTCAGCTGCAAACACAGTACTATGTTCCTTCAGTTACTTTACTGCATTTGCCTGGGAATCTACCTGTGTTCATGTTCTCCCACTCTTCCAGGTGCCAGATGACCCAGAGGTTCCAGATACCCCTCACTCCCCCCCCCGCCCACGGTGTAAGTGGCCATTTGAAGTACAATATTCTTGGGGCTTATCTAGTTTAAGATCCTCAACTCCTTTCAACCATTATAATATTCATCAGTTGAACCCCTTCTCACTTCCAAAGTGAGGGCTCGTTCCTTTCCCCTTCCTTTTCGTTGTCATTCCTTCTACCCTCCTCCTCACTCCTTCTACCCTCCTCCTCACTCCTTCTCTTCTCTTTTCCCCATCCCCTCTCCCCTTTTATTTACCTTTCCATATTGTAACTTAGTCACACAAAAGTAGCATTCACCTGTAGGCAAGTTGTTACCAAGTTCTGTCCGTAATGCCCCCATCAGCATCTTCACTGTTACCTCAACCAAATTTCCACTTTACTGCTGTCTCCTTCTCCACATTTAGAAAAAGTCTTGCTGATCTCTCTGTTGTCACTGTGTTGCTGTTATTAACGTTGCCTGAAGCATTTATTCCCTTTTGTGTTTCTGCTTTTTCGGGTGTTGTAGAAGTGAATAATCTCTTCAGTTCTGATTTTCTTTCTCAGCATGTTTCATATTCCTTATTCTTGTCCTATTTTTGCTTTTGCCTTTTCTGTCTTGATTTCTCTGGTTAAGCTCAGATTTACAGGATAGGGTAGCGGTCCTACATAGAACTGCATCCTCAGTTCCATTACTCTTCAAAGCACAGTACATTATTCCATTTGTTGGTCGTTTTTCTATTGGACACAGAATAGTGCTCTGATCTGTCAATGTTCTTTCCCTTATATTTGAAGATCCTTCTTCTGAGGACTTGCAGAACTTGTTTTTCTGAATTAAATGAAATGTAACCGTTATATGATTATCTTCTGGAAGCATTCTGTCAATTCTTTCAACTGGAATTTTCTGTTCTTTGCGCAGAAGTTCTGGACATTTCTATTATTTCCTTCATTGTAATGTTAAGATTTTCTGTCTTGTATTCTTCTGGGAGACCTATGATCCTTATGTTGTCACTGCACATCCTGCCTTGAAATCTTTATTTTGCTTGCATAATGATCATATTTTTATTTAATGTTGTTTTTGACTCCTCTTTTTCTATGTTGCCCACTTCTGTGTATTTATATTCTTAATTTGTTATTATTTCTTTCATTTTTTTGGTAAGGCTTCTTATTCATTGCACCTTCAGCTTTTTCTATTCCACTCATTGAGATGGCTCTGGAGGAGTAGGCTTCTCTCACTCAAAATAAAGTCACGTGCAAGTCATGTCATCATTTCTCTGATGGCATGTTCTTCTTCAGCAAGGAAGGATGAACTCAATCCTATGAGTAGATGCAGCTGCCTGAATGGGGACCCAGCTATCTGGGTAACTCAGCTCCTCCTCTCCTGTCTACATCCCCCTCGCCTTCCTTCTCCTCTACAAAGAAAGGTAAATTTGAATGGGTAAAAGACATATAGTTGATTTGGGTTTTATTGACTAGTTTCTTCCCTTTCCTTCCCTTCCCTTTCCTTCCCTTACCTGCCCTTCCCTTGCCTTGCCTTCCCTTCCCTTCCTTTCCCTATCATTCTCTTACTTTTCCTTGCTTCCCTGTCCTGTCTTTTCCTTTCCCAACCTTACACCTACTGCACTCTGAAGCTGGGTCGCCAACATGCCCCTGCCTAAGGGCTCTTCTGGAACTTCCTGGCTTACAGTGATTATCAATAGTGACTGTTGCTGTTCCTTTCCCAGGCTGATGTCTTTCTTTTTCTTGGCTTCATTAAAGGGGTCATCCCCGGGTAGTCCTTAAACAGGCCTATGCAATGAACAGGTGTTCCCACATCCTAAGTGAGCACCTGCAAAAGACCTTGGCATAAAAGGCCCAAGGTCTCCTAGTGCATCCTGGGTCATCTCCAGTCATCCTGATGAATATTTCAAAACTGAATTCAGATGGCTCTGGAGGAGAAGTGGGGCTGTTGACTTTGCATGGCCCTTCCTCACTCAAACCAAAGTCACCCGTAAGTCATGTCATCATTTCTCTCCTGGCATGGCCTTCGTCAACAAAAGACGAATACAGCAATAATTCAATTAATTATTTTTGCTGTGCCAGATGTAAATTGTATCCACATAATTCTCATTTCTCATTTGAATCGCTAAGTAATGAAATATTGTGGTTCCATGTTCTCAAATTCCAGAGAGTTCTGTGTTGTATCAAGTGCTGAATCATTTTTCCTTTTTGTTTCTCCAGTATTTCTTCATGAACTGGTGCCTGAACTTGTTCAATAGATGTGAAGGCCATATTTCCTTCTGTTGTTATCACTCTTCCTTTTGATTTATCTGTTTATGTTGAAATTATTTGAGTTTTATTCTTCCCAATATCTATGGAACTTCCATCATTTTTTACCCATCATTTTTCTTATCCCTCACTTCCTGACTCCCTTTCATATGATTTTACTTCCTCAGGAGATGGATGTAAAAACCTCTCAGCTTCCTTCCATTCATTGTTCACTAAACTATGACTGTGCTTCCAAGTGACTTTTGGGTGGTCTCAACTCGTCCCAACTAGTTTCTGTGGCAAAGTGTTGGGATACTTGGTGGAGTGTTGAAAACCCTTCACATATGCATTTCTTGTCCTGCTGACTTGTCCCACTCTCTGATTTTCAGGTCTCTGGCCTAATACAGGCAGTTCAGAACTTACTTTCCTCAGCATCTGCGGTACAGAACTTTGCAGAGGTGGTTCTTCTACGTTGCTACCACTGATTGGCTTTTTTTGTTCCTGAAGGGCTCTAACAAAGCTGAATATGATGGACTGAACGAACTTTCACAGTGTGGAGGTACACACTCCATGAGACTATGAAGAGGGAGGGGAAACCAGGGTTGAGGGGGGTGGATTTTGATGTAAGTCTATGTGATATACTTGTTTCTACTAATGCAGGCCCACTGCCACTTGCATGGGATGTACAAAAAGATGCCTTGATTCATAATTTAATGTGATTGTGCTGTTTGCTCATAATGGGTTTTATGTGTGTATACATCTATAATTTTCTCAAAGTATCTGCAGTTTTGTATATTTCAATGTGCTGAAGAGATTATATTTAATAAATGTGTTTCAGAAATTAAAAAAAATATTTTGTTCTCTCAAGTGGTAGAAGTAGTATAATAATAAAACTAAGCCTTGCAAGGTGAAAAGAACCTGAAAATATATTGCCTGTATTGTTTTGAAAAATTCAAGTGTTCATAGTATTAACGTAGTTTAAAATCATCCTTTATAAACTCTTCTCTCTTACAGAAATTTATGTAACCGTGCTTTGCCCATGTCCAGATCACTTACTATGTAAGCTTCCTCATGGGAGGAGCTAAGGGCCAGCTTATGGGAGAAAACATTCCATGTTCCCCTACCACATGTGTAGGCGTAGCCTCTTTCCACTGGCCCTGTTGCCAGAACAGGTTCAGTCTAGATAAGGACAGTCTTAATTTAATTCTCTTTACTTACTCTTTCTTACTTTAATTCCCAGCAGTCTTTCTCCCTCTATGAATTAAGTGTCTCACTTTATTAATATTCCTTTGCAAATGTGTCAACATGACAATACATGTAAGCCCTTTACTCACCTGCTCTACCTGGCACAGGCCGTTTCTTTTGTCTTTCCTTTTTGTCTTTCCTTTCAGAAAGAAGAGCAACTTTTGGATTTGGGGAAACTATTTTTCCTTCTTGCTCTAACTCTTGCGGAGCAAAAATCTCTGTTACTTCACTGGTTAACTAACCCACTGCGAAAGGGGAGGGGGTTCACTCTAGCCCTCTTTCAGGAACAGCCTGAATGCCAGCTAGTGCTGATGGGGCAGACTCTCACAAAGTTAGGGCCAGAAGTGGATAAGTACCCCTCTCCTCCACAAATCAACAATATCCTGACTGTTGCTTGCCACGTGTTCAAATAACGTTCTTCATTTGTGCTTTGTGAACTTTGGCTTTGTAGTGCTTGTACTATCAAATGTCTGTTGAATATGCTAGAATTTCCCTTTTTCGCAGGGGAACTATACAATGATTAAGACAATTAAAGAAATAATCAAACAGGAGGAGTTGTGATTCCCAGAGCTGCTCAATATACCAGTGATCTTTTGTGAAGTAAGCTTTAGCTGAACTCAGAGATGCCTGCAACTGCTGAAACCGATCTTGACCAGATCAGGGAGAAAAGAAAACATCTTGGTTCCTGAATTATCTAAACAGCAGTAAAGATCCTGCTTTCTGATTTATCATATTTACAGGTATCTTATCCTTAGACACCCCCATTTCCTGCCTGACTTCCTAATTTATTGTGTTGTTCCCTTAATCCTGACTTGCCCATTAATACCCTCAAAACTCCTAAATACCTCAGTTATGCATAAGTCCTTTCCCATTCCCCTCAAGAAGATGAGAACATTGATTCATTGTGCATAATACCAAAATTTTCACAAGGTGATTTTTCCTAAGTTATGCTGAGGTTGTCTTAATTTTTTGCTCTTCCTATGTTAATATGTACATCGATATATTGTGAAAACAAGAGTAATTTTGCGTAATAAATGGAAAAAAGTCAATAAACATCAAAACACGAGTGTGTTTTCATTGCTGGAGCAAGGCTGCCCTACTCAAGCACAGAAACATTGAATGGTATCTACTTCAAAAGTGAAAGCAAATCTACCAGCTCTAGCTTGCTGCTTATAACAGGGGATGGAATGTCTTGGGGATCATGGTCACCAAAAGGCTACACTTCTCCCAAGGCCACTCTTTGGCTGTCCTCCAGGGTTTGTCATGAGACAAAACAGCCAAAGGGAAAATTTATTTTCTCCCTGTTCCTCCTTCACTGGGAGATCTGTACCAGGACCAGCAAGTTAGGGGGTTAATTACATGAGAAAAAGTGAGAACTCTGCTTGTCTCCCCAGACGTGAGTTACCTTTTTAATGCTTCACTGTGCTGAAAAGAGAAGATTATTTTGTAGGGATTTCTTACTAATGCTTTGTAAGTTTTCCTTTCTTTTTCCAGCTCAGCAACTTCGTATAACCTACTGCCACTAAATTGGGTCTTCGTGTCATCTAGAGTTTTTCCCCTTGTCAAGTCTTCAAACAAATCAAAGCCTTAAGTTAAGAAATAAAACATCTTTAATTGAGAAAACAGAGTAGCAAATCTCCCACCCTGGGAGATATGCAGTGGATTTCCCCAAGCAACGAGACACATAAAAATGTTTTTATCTCTTTAGTAGGAGAGGTGGAGGAGAGAGTATGAGGTGGTAAGGCCTAGTCATGAAACTCCAGTGGCCTTTGGCAATTTGGGCAAGGAAAGCCTCTTCGTTCTGGCTGTTTGACCCCTTATGCAAAGAATCTCAATGGAAGGGGGCAAGTACACTAGAAGTTGAGATCGAGCTTGAACTGTATTCCACATAAGGCAACATCCCTGGATGGGAGTTCTAAGTTATAGGTCAGCTCAACCTAATCTCATTATCTTAAATGTAGGAATATAAAGACATTCCTGGAATTTTGACATTGCCATGATGACTAATGTTTAGGCAGTCCAAATTACAACTGGTCTGAATCATTTTCTGTCATTGTGTTAACAATTATATTAATAGTTTTGTCAGCAAAGTAGCAAAAACATGACATTTTACAGGTAGAGGTATGTGACAAAGAGCAGGTAACACAAACAGCTGCAGAATTGGTGTCTCCTTCCCCATCAGAGCCTCCCCCAACATTGATTGATATGCAAGGTTGGGAACAATGGGATTCTGAGTCAACAGAAATTTCAACAGTAAATTTGGGGCATTTTGAGGATTTATTTTCCAGGGTGACAGAGTTGTTAATAAAGTAACAGAAATTGTTAATACAAAATGTAATACAGACTCCCTCTCCCTTAATTAATCTTTGTAGTATCAGAATTTCAGTGATGTTCTTACATTCGTGCTCTTAAGATGTTTACTCTTGATTAGGTTGCCCCTCACCCCAGGATTATGTCTTGTGGGGAGAACAGATCAAGCTGGATGATGGATTCTGGTGTCCTACTCCCCTTCCACTGAGATTCAAACACACACACACACACACACACACGCACGCACACACACACACACACACAGGAAATCATCTACATAGAAATAGTTGAAGCCTGAGGAGATCATCAGAGCATAGCTGGGTGTAATAGTAGAGTGAGACAAAAGAAGTAGACCCAGAAGGTCCAGGAAAGATTCTTTGGAGGCTTTGGTGACAAACAGTGGATTGCATTTGATGGCTAGGAATGCATTTAGGGGGCAGGGTTGACAGTCAGAAAGAAGGAACAACCTGCCCTCAAAACAAACCCCCAAAACTACACCCACTTTAGCTTACATGAAAATATTAGAAGGCAGGAAAGGAAAAAGGAGGTGGAAAGTCAGCTTCAGTCATTGCAAAGGTTGAACAAACTGTATTCACAAGGAAAGATGGTGCTATGATCAGAGATATCTTGTGATGTGTGTGTGTGTGTGTGTGTGTGTGTGTGGAATGATATGCCCAGTCTATTATTTTTCCTTAAGGACCATGCCTTAAACTCAAATCACTCTGACTCTCTTCAGTTGGCCAACAATAGGTCCCAGGTCAAGCCTCACTTAGTGGTCATTCTTTGGGCACTGATAACTCCTAGTGAATTTAAATAGCAGTTGTTTCTGTTTTGGCCAGAAAACCTGAGACTTTTCCCCTCCCAAATTGATTTTTTTTGAGTAGGTAAAGGAGACTATTCATTTCCTCACTTCTTACCTAACCTGAATCACTGAATGGGTGTTGCCTCACTCAAATTGATACCTGGAAAAGATTTTAACTTTAAAAGGCCTAGGTTTCCCACTGCATTCAAGACGTTTCCAGAAGTCCTGATTGATACGTTGCCACTGGACCCAGATGGCTCCAGACGAGCAAGGGAGACTGGTACCTTTCCACAGCCCTTCCTCACTTTATTCATTACAATTCATTTGTAAATCATGGCATTACCTTGATGAGGTCATGGTCCTTTTAGAGAATGAAGGACAAACACCAACAATATTCCTAGCGATTGTTGACAGCCAAGGAGAAGGGTATTGGAATGTATATTGTAAACCAGCTTGAGCCTGTCTTGATCTGAAAAAGGTCAGAAACCTGGATCAGGAAGAAAGATATCTTGGCCGCTTTTGAGTTAATATATCATAACCCTTTGCATGATCCTTGAAAGAAGCCAAAATTCTCCTGCTACGTCACCACTCACAAGACAAGATGAAGCTGACATGGAGCATTCTCCTGTTTATAACAAGTACCAGGCCCCTTTAACTGGACACTACCTTGATTAATAGACAGTGCCCTGGGCCACACCCCACCCAGCTCCCAGTTGCTGTGTGAGAGAATCCAGATGTCACTGGCAGAGAGTAGCATAGCTCTACAAGTTCCAGGAGCCAACCAGCCCCTGCTGTTTTTAAATCCACCCTTCTCTCTTCCAGTTGCAGAAATGTATCAATTAGGTAACTGATGGTAAATTATTTTCTCTCCATTTGCATCATTTCCTGATTTGTAAAGTGAAAAATAATAATGGTTGTTTTTGTAGGATCAAAATGATAACATTATTTTGAAGTGATTTACACAATGACTGGCATATGCTAAACATTCCATGATTACTCTCTAATTTAATGAATTTTTTCCTACCTGATAACTTTAAGTTGATTTGAAAATGCCAACAATACAATAATTTCTGTATGTGCTCATCTGGAAATGTAACTCACGTCATCTGAAGTTTATGGTTTGTGTTGTATTGTATTTCCAAATTGTTCTGTTTCTAAAATTTTCTTATATTGTAAAACTCAAGAGACTCAACATTTCTGCTGTGAAATAGAAACGGTGTTAGACAAACTGTTATTCTGGTTACATGTGAATTGAGTGAGCTTTTAAAACGGTGTGAAAAAATTAGAGAATTTGAAACTGTTAAATATTTAATGAGGTATATTTAATTATAAGCAGATAATAGTCATGATATTTACTATAATAGCAATTTCATTTGCCACTCTTGACTATTATGAAAGTATATAAGGTGGTGTAAAGACATAGTTTCAATGTATTAATAGTGAGAAAAATGATTTTCTCTTCATGCTGTTTAGAAGTGCATTCGTTTAAATTAATAGTGGCCTTGCTTCAAGTTTTAAATATTTAATGTTATTGAGGGTTTTGTCTTTCTAAATTTCTTATATTGTGTAATTTGGTAAACAGTTGAATCAGTTATGTTTTTAAAAAGCAATGGCAGTTATGAGCAACATG
>CM053775.1:46343403-46360124 GCA_028658325.1 Potorous gilbertii
CATCAAAATCCACCCCCCCAACCCTGGTTTCCCCTCCCTCTTCATAGTTTCATGGAGTGCATAGCTCCACACTGTGAAAGTTCATTCTGTCCTTTATAGACAGTTTGGTTAGAGCCTTTCAGGAACAAAAAAGTCAATCAGTGGTAGCAACCTAGAAGAACCGGCTCTGCAAAATTCTGTACCACAGTTGCCTAGCAAAGTAAGTTCCAAACTGCCTGTGTCAGGCCAGAGATCTGAAAAATAGAGAGTGGAACAAGTCAGCAGGACAAGAAATGCATATGTGAAGGGTTTCCAACATTCCACCAAATATCCCAACACTTTGCCACAGAAATTATTTGGGACCAGTTGAGATCACCCAAAAGTCACTTGGAATCAGAGTCATAGTTTAGTGAACAATGAATGGAAGGAAGCTGAGAGGTTTTGAGATCCATCTCCTGAGGACCTAAAATCAGATGAAACTGAGTCAGGAAATGAGGGATAAGAAAAATCATGGGTAAAAAAGGATGGAAGTTCCATAGATATTGGGAATAATAAAACTCAAAGAATTTCAACGTAAACAGATAAGTCAAAAGGAAGAGTGATAACAACAGAAGGAAATATGGTCTTCATATCTATTGAACAAGTTCAGGCACCAGTTTATGAAGAAATACTGGAGAAACAAAAAGGAAAATGATTCAGCACTTGATATGACACAGAACTCTGTGGAATTTGAGAACATGGAACCACAACATTCCATTACATAGTGATTCAAACGAGAAATGAGAATTATGTGAATACAATTTATGTCTGGCACAGCAAAAATAATTAATTGAATTGTTGCTGTATTCATCCTTTGTTACCAAAGAAGGCCATGCCATGAGAGAAATGATGACATGACTTACTAGTGACTTTGTTTTGCATGAGGAAGGGCCATGCAAAGTCACCAGCCCCACTTCTCCTCCAGAGTCATCCAAATACTGTTTCCAGATATTCATCAGTATGACTGGACATGATCCAGGATGCACTAGGAGATCTTGAACATTTTAGGGCAAGGTCTTTTTCAGGTGCTCATTTAGGATGTGGAAACTCATGTTCATTGCATAGGCCTGTTTAAGAACTACCCAGGGGATGGCCCCTTTAATGAAGCTCAGAAAAAGAAAGACATCAGGCTGGGAAAGGAACAGCAACAATCACTATTGATAACCACTGTGAAGCCAGGAAGTTCCAGAAGAGCCCTTAGGCAGGCACACGTTGGAGTCCCAGCTTCAGGGTGCAGTAGGTGTAATGTTGGGAAAGGAAAAGACAGGACAGGGAAGGAAGGAAAAGGAAGTGAATGATAGGGAAGGGAAGGGAAGACAACGCAAGGGAAGAGAAGGGAAGAAACTAGTCAATAACTATACATCTTTTACGGATTCAAATTTACCTTCCTTTGTAGAGGAGAAGGAAGGCGAAGGGGATGTAGACAGGAAAGGAGGAGCTGAGTTACCCAGTTAGCTGGGTCCCCATTCAAGCAGCTGCATCTACTCACAGGATTGAGTTCGTCCTTCCTTGCTGAAGAAGAACATGCCATCAGAGAAATGATGACATGACTTGCACGTGACTTTATTTTGAGTGAGAGAAGGCTACTCCTCCAGAACCATCTCAATGAGTGGAATCGAAAAAGCTGAAGGTGCAATGAATAACAAGCCTTACCAAAAAAAAAAAAAACAGAAAAAAACGAAAGAAATAATAACAAATTAAGAATGTAAATACACAGAAGTGGGCAACCTAGAAAAAGAGAAATCAAAAACATTACATAAAAATATGATCATTATGCAAGCAAAATAAGGATTTCAAGGCAGGATGTGCAGTGACAACATAAGGATCATAGGTCTCCCAGAAGAATACAACAGGACAGAAAATCTTAACATCCCAGTGAAGGAAATAATAGAAATGTCCAGAACTTCTGAACACAGAACATGGAAATTCCAGTTGAAAGAATTCACAGAATGCTTCCAGAAGATAAACATACAATGGTTACATTTCATTTAATTCAGAAATAAGAAGTTCCACAAGTCCTCAGAAGAAGGACCTTCAAATATAAGGGAAAGAACATTGAAAGATCAGAACGCTATTCTGTAACCAACAGAAAACCGACTAACAAATGGAATAATGTACTGCGGTTTGAAGAGTAGTGGAACTGAGGATGCAGTTCTTTGTAGGACAACTACCCTGTCCTGTACATCTGAGCTTAACCAGAGAAATCAAGACATAAAAAGGCAAAGGTAAAAAAGGACAAGAAAAAGGAATATGAAACATTTTGAGAAAGAAAATCAGAACTGAAGAGATTATTTACCTCTCCAAAACCCGAACAGCAGAAACGCAGGCGGGAATAAATGCTTCAGGCAATGCTAATAACAGCAAGAAGGTGATAACAGAGAGATCAGCGAGACTTTTTCTAAATGTGTGGAAGGAGACAGAAGTAAAGTGGAAATTTGGTTGAGGTAACAATGAAGATGCTGATGGGGGCATTATGGACAGAACTTGGCAACACCTTGCCTACAGGTGTATGCTTCTTTTGTGTGACTAGGTTACAATACGGGAAGGTACATAAAAGGGGAGAGGGGATGGGAGAAAGAGAAGAAAAGAAGTGAGGAGGAGGGTAGAAAGAATGAAAACAGAAAGGATGGGGAAAGGAAGGAGCCTTCACTTGGGAAGTGACATGGGGTTCAAATGATGAACATTCTTATGGGTGAAAGGAGATGAGGATCTTAAACTAGATAAGGCTCAAGAATATTGTACTTCAAATGGCCAATTACACTGTGGGAGGCAGGGGGGAGGGGGAGGGGGTATCTGGAACCTCTGGGTCATGTGGCACCTGGAAGAGTGGGACAACATGAACACAGGGACATTCCCAGGCAAATGCAATAAAGTAACTGAAGGAATATAGTACTGTGTTTGCTCCTGAAGAAGGAACTTGAAGGTGAAAAGCTTCTGCATAGACAAAATTAACGCTTCTAAGAAGGGAAATGGTCAAATGGGGAAAACAATTTATACCAAATTTCTCTGCTCAGTTAAGTATCGAAAATCTCATGTATCCATTTCTCAGCAGATGAATGGATAAAAGATACGAACAGTTGTCCAAAAAACTGGAAAGAATTCACAGCTGCATGAAAAAATGCTCCAAATGAGTAATAAAGGAGAAATGCAATTGAAACAACCATAAAGTTTCGCCTCCCACTCTGTAAAATGGTAAAAATGACAAAACATGGCTAAAGTCAAGGTCGTAGAGGCTGTGAAAGACAGGCACAGTAATACATATTCAGAATTGTGAAATGGCACCCACGTCTTCTAAAGGAATTTGGAATTATGCAAAGAAAGTTACTAAAATATCCATACCTTTAGAACCAGAGATTGGATTAGTGAGCTTAATTCTAAAGCAAGCCATTGATAAGAAAAAAATGTCCCCATATACTCGAGAATACTTACAACAACACTTTTTTATTATCACTGACACCTGAAAACAAAGTAAATGTCCATCAATCGGGGAATGCCTGAATGTATTAGAACATGACTATGCTGCAAGAAATGATGTGCAGAGAGGTGTAAGAAAAAACAAAACACACAGCAACTACAACAATGTAAATAGAAGGAATGCATACCCAAATTAAAACTATAAAAAGGAAGGGGGCTCAAAAGAAGAGATATCCCTTCACAGAGGTGGAAGGTTCATAGGTATTAAATATTAACCATGTTTTTGGACACATGTATCAATCAATTGTGTGATCTGTTGTCTTCTTTTTCCTCTACAAAAAATACTGTTTGTCATGTGGGATGGTTTTCTGAGAAGTGGCAAGAAAGTATACATTGAATACCATAGTGATACAAACAGAAAACAAGTTATATCAATAAAAACTTACTTTTAAAAATTATACATCAGCTTCAGTCTTCCTCCTCTTGCCTAATTGGTTGGAAAGGCAGGTTCTCTGGCCCCTTTCAGTATCTGGCAATATGACTACTCTAGTCAGAGGATTTATGGGCAGAATGCTAAGGTCTTTTGGAGTGAGCAGGATGAACTGTTGGCATTGCTGGGAATGGGCAAACTTGAGGATCATGTTCACGGCAATTCTTCTACTGACAGGGTCCATGTACATATCACATGCATCCAGACATCTGAAAGGAGATTCTGTGATGGACCACAAAGTAAGAATGAAAACAAAGTTTGTAAAGAAGTTTTCACCCCCTGCTAGGAATTGCATGTCACCAGAAGCAGCTTTATTTCCTTCTTTAGGCTGGACTCTTATAGAAAGGGTTTCATTTTTGTGATCAAAGCTCAGTTTCCCAGAGTAGGCCAACTGCGAGAGTAAGTTATCAAAGGATAACTTGCATCGTGAAGAAAAACGTCTTTTAAATTGCTGACATACTTCGTATTTTTCTTTTGATGCTTGATCCAATGATTTAGCAGACTCTTTCAAATTCTTCACCTTAACATCTAGACCCCGATGTCTTTCTTTTACTTCTTCATACTGCTGTATTATTTCTTCTCTGGTTCCAAAAATTCTGTTTTCTAATTCTATCTTCTGCTTTAACACGCTTATTACTTTTTCAAGAAAAGAGGGGGTTTCAATAACATCTTTTCGCTCTGGGCAGAGGCATTTGGCTTCAGCAAGCTCTATTTCCAGATTGCTCTCTTTCATTGACAGCTCTTCCTTTGTCACTTCGAGAGAATCCAGGTGTCGTTTAAGCCAGTCTTCATAATACAACATGTATCGTATTTCAGCATCCATTTCTAAATTGACCTTGTCCAGTTCTTGATTCAGAGATTCTGTGGATTCTGAAACTTGGTACATTTCTCTCTCAATGTTTTCATGTCTCTCTTCAGCATCCACTTTCTGTTTTCTTAAATTTTTCATTCTTTCCTTTCTCATTTTCACTTTTTCCTCCACCTCTTTCATCTGCTTTTGAATTTCTTGTGCTTCTTTTTCCAGAATGGAGATATCTCCTGGTTGGTTTTCTTCCTTCTCCAGATCTCTTATTTCCATGTTGAGTTTTGTCATTCTCACCTGGATTTCCTTTAAATGTAGATGATGATTCTTCAAAATTTCTTGGTTCTTTCTGATATCACTTTCAAGTGTACATGCATGTTGCTGATACACAGACAACTGTGCCATTTTATTTTCAATTTCTTTCTCCACATGACTTATTTCTATTTCCACGTCAATCAAGTAAGTAGGTCTTAATTTTTCACATGAGTAATAGTGTCTCTCCAACACTTGGTCACCATCAGCAGTGAAAACTTCACTGCAGTTCTTGGGGGGCCTCTGAGCCTGCATTACTCTACAAGCCAAAGAGTTATTTTTGATAAGCAGCACTGACTCTATGCCCCTCATGTCAATCAAAGCGTTGGCCACCACTGCCTCACTTATTTCTAAAGCTGTGAGAACCGTTGGAAACTCTGGGTGAAAGGCTGCTTTATGTGTTACATCATGTACCTCATGCTGAAATGGTCCCACAATTATCTGTGGTCGTGGAGAGCCTGGTGCATAAAACTTTTCCATTAGTCCCTGAAGGACTTCCTCATCTTTGGGGTTGTTACAACAAAAGGCAAGAAGAAGGCCCTTTAAGCAGGACTCAACAGCCAAAGCAAATTCCGGATCTCGGAGATGAATGTAAGCTCCTAGTGGGCCTACAGGTTTGCAAGTAAAGCACCCTTGCCTATGGGCATTGTCTACTGCTTCAAGAAGGGCCGTCATTTGTGGTTCAAATCGTTTCAGTGGATCAATTTTACAGTCTTTTAATCGGTGTAGCTGTTGCTGCTCATCGTTCACTGTTTGCTGTATATTTGATACTTCTTCCCTAAGTCGAGAATGCTCTTCATTTTCTTTTTGGATAGCTTGCTGAAGATGTCCCATCGCTTGAACAAGTGTATCTTCTTCATCCTGAAAGTCCTTTATCTTTACTCTCAATGTGAAAAGTTTTTCTTGTTTTTCTGATTTTTCTTGCTCTATATTCTTTTTTAGGTCTTCAATTTGGTTGCAGTGTTGTTTGGCCTTGCTTTGTAACTCTTTCAATTCATTTTGGAAAGCATCATATAAAACTTCAGCTTCCTTACATGCCTTTTCTTTTCTATTTACATCTTCTCTTGCCTCAACACATTTGGTCTCTAATGCGGAGGCTTCTTTGTGCAACTGGTGCAATTTCTCCTGAATGTCTTTAAACTTCTTGACTGCTTCATAAAATTTGTACTGACAGGCCTCCAATTCCTGATTTAATCTGATAGTATGCTGATTTCCAAAATTTATATTAGCTACCATATCTTCAATTTGTCTTTCAGATTCATTCACTACTGCCCAGGCTATCTCTATTTTCAATTCCTCTATTAATTTCCTTAAGGCAGCCATACTCTGGAAACGCTCTTCTATCTCTCTGACCCGACAGTTGAGATCCCAGAGCTGGGCTTCTCCTTGTTCTATCTGATTCTGAGTCCAGGCCTTTCTCTCCAAAATATGTAAGTAATCGTCATTCATCTGCTTAAATTGGATCGCTTTCAGAAAGAATTTGTATCTGTCACCATCATTTCTGGTATGCAATAACTGCCTGCCCATGTCCTGCTGTATAATAGACATTGGATTATCTACCAGTATATTAAAATGATCCAGAATTGCCCTTAGCTCTTCTTTCTCAGAACAAACCAGGCTGCCTGCATGGTCTTTTAGTTTATACCTCACAGAACCATTTATACTGATGTATTGCTGCACCATTATGGAATCCCCATACAGGTGAGATTTGAAAGCATCTTCCTCTCTGTTGCGTAATGTGATGGAGATGTTGGCTGAAAGCTCTCCATGTTTCACAAACTCTCTCAAAGATGATCCTAACACTTGTCCACCCAGACCAACCACTAGAGCTGTCAGCAATACACTCTTGTCCTTCTGTCCCACTACAATGTTTACCCTGGACCCAAATTTCACTGGCCCCAGTTTGGCATAGCACATAAAGTTCTCCAGCTGGATACTCTCAATGATACCGACTTCCATTGAGGCTGAATGAGAAGCAGCAGCACCAGCTCCCTGAGAAACACTCTGGAAGAGGACCCTCTCCTTGTCCTCATTTGCATCACCCTGTGGCCCTGGCCTTGGACTTGGTTGCTCCTCTGCAGCTGGGGGGGTGTGGTCCTCTTTCCTCTCAGCCATTAGGTCAGTGACAGAAGAAACCTGCGTGGATGGGAGGACCTTCTAGCGCTTCTCCCCTTCCCCCTCCTCCTCCCCAAGGAGACTCAATCCGAGGGTGCCGCTCTGCAGCCCTGGAGAGTTCCTTTTAGCTCCTTAGAGCCCCTGCCCAGGCCCCCCCTTCCTGCTCTAGTCTGGCAGACAGGGCCAAAATGGAAGCCCCACCCCCACCCATCCCCCATAGGCGCAGCTGCGCAGCTCTGGGCCCCAAGCAGGCCAGCAGGGTCGGCGGCAGTGGAGATGGCTGCTCAGCCTCGGTTTCGGGGCTCCGTTCCCCACCACCGTCCGCAGACCCCCTCCGCCCAGCAGACCACCTCCCCCTCAGTACCACGCTGGCCCGTGCGGCAGGGTTCCCTCACCACTCAGCCCGAGATGCTCAGCAGCAACATGGTCCAGATCCCAATCTGCAATAAAATCTCCTCCGCAAGAGGCTTCTGGACTCTGGGCGGCCACCAGGGAGACAGGGAAGGGACTGGAGCTTGCGCAAAAACCTCTCCACTCCGCCCCCTCACTGCGGGGCTGTGGGCGGGGTGGGGGTGGGGAGAACAAACAGCTCTGGCGTAGCCCTCCTTCTGCGCCTGCGCAGGGCCCTAGACTTTAGGGGCGGAGCTCGAGCAACCAATGCTCTTGAGTGGCAGCTTCTCCTCCTGGCTTCTCCGCGGCCCCTCCCCCTCCCCCCACAGTCTCGTACCTCTGCATTGGCAGTGCTGGCCACAAAGAGGTGGTCAGTGGCAAGGACGAAAGGATGCATCTGGTGGCTGTCTGTCTGCCTGTCTGTCCTGAGCTTCCTCCTTGTCAGCTCCTATGGATTCCCCGGGGCGGAAAACTCCAGGGTCTCCTCCACTTCCAGGCCTCCCTACCTCTCCAGAGACGCTCCAGTCCTGTCTTTGCTTCCTCCACCTCTCCTCCCTCCTTGTTTCCCTGTGTGTGTCCTTCTCCTTTCTGACAGGGAAATGTTTGAAATTCACACGGGGTGTTTTTCAGGGTGGACATTTGGTTTATCAGCTCCTTCGAGCACTTTCTTGGGGTGGGCAGCTATTATTTAGCGTCCTTTGTTACGTTGTTTTGTGCATGTGTGTGTGTGTGTGTGTGTGTGTGTGTGTGTGTGTGTGTGTGTGTTTGTGTTTCTGTGTGTGCCCACCCACCACGATCATCTTTGGTCTAAGAGAGACAGCCGAAGGACCATACTTCTATTAAAATGTTGGATCTTTTAAAATACTGCAGTCACTACAACCAAGAAAGGATCAGAGCCTTGCCCTCTAGATTCCTAACAAAATCTTCCATACATGTATTGGGCCCATGGGGAGAGTTTTTGTTAGGACTCTGGCTGTGACCTGACTCTACTTTTCACTTGTAATTCACTAGTAATTTCTCTAGTAATTAAATTTTATGTAAGGAAAGTTTGTATGTTTATGTCTGTTTATCTGTTTTTAATGCTTCAGATCTCTAATGTTTCATTTTCACTAATAGAGTTCTCTGGAACAGGCTACAGGGACACAATGCTAGCAAATGAAAACCTCTGCTACAATGGGCTTTGGAAAGAATTCTATTTTTAAACCGAGTTTTGGGAGGTGTTTAGGGAGTAATCTGGCAGAGATGTGGGGAACCACCTGAGAAAATTTAGAGCCCACTTTGGGATTGGATGTTGACCATTTCAACCTTCTTATGACGTTTAAAGGGTTAATATGCAGGCATGGCCGAAAAAAATTTCTTGCAAGTAAAAGTTTCATTGAGAACCCTGGGTTTTTAAGAGAATTTGATGAGACAGGAAACCTGTGAGTATCAACTTTTGTAAAAAGGAGCATTTGTGGGGAGTAGATTAGGAGTAAGCATGGTTAAATGACGATGCCCCCCGAGGGTTTTCAGGCAAATGTGTGTCCCCAAGGATTCGATAATATGTAGGAATAGGTGTGAAATGAAAAAAAGTCTATTCTGAGCAGAAGCAGGAGGCAGACAGGTAAGTACAAAAGCTGTGTAGAAAGCTCTCCCAAGGATGTAGTGGAGTTTTTTTTTTTCAGTTTTTTCCCCTCCAATTTCGTTAATTTATTTGTTTTCAATTTTCAACAATCACTTCCATAAGTTCCACATTTTATCCCCCTCACTCCCCAAGACAGCTTACAATCGTATATCAGTTCTGCACACAGATTCCTATTAAACACATTTTCACATTAGTGGTGGTGAATGGAAGAATTAAAATGAATGCGAGAAACCTTGAGAGAAATGAAACATAGCGAAGGAGAAAATACTCTACTTCATTCTTCCTTCCAACCCCATAGTTCTTTCTCTGGATGTGGATGGCATTTTGCATCATGAGTTCTTTGGAAGGGTTTTAGGTCCTTGCATTGCTCTGAAGGGCTAAATATCAAAACCAGTTCTTATACACTGTGGCTATTACTGTGTATAATGTTCCCCTGGGTTGGCTCACTTCACCCAGCATCAGTTCATATAAGTCTAAGTTTGGCAGAAGTCTGACTTTGTCATTTTCAATGAAAGTTTTAATTATCTTTCTAAGTCTCTCGATTCAATTCCTCAGATTGTTGCGCTTTCCTTTTTATTTTAACTATAAGATAACATAGCTCATAAGTTATTAGTTTTACTAACATAACATGAACAAAGCAAAGAAGTTAAAACTTAATGATTAATGTGTTTGTGTGTTTGAATCACAAGTTTGTCATTCTTCCCTAATTACACTCATTCTGGAAAAATAAGATACTTCTGGACATAAATCTTTTACTTAGAATAAATTCAAATACAAATATTAAGTCTTGCTTAGGCCATAGAATGATAACAAATTCAGATCAAAACAGGAAGGTCTCTTCTGCTTTACAGTTTATTCTAACAGTAAAATATTTTGAAAATTTAGTAAATCTACTTCACAGAAATCCCACAAAATTTTTCAAAGCATTACTTGTAAAACTATATGTCCTTCTTTAAACAGTTTAAAATTTATTCTGATGTTCACTAAACTTTTATGAAAAAAGTTAGTTGGAGACTTTAAAAATGATAGATATCTCTTTCTTACTCATTAAAGCAAAAATAAACTTTAAATATTGGTATTCATTAAACTATGTTGGTGTAAAGAAACACAAATTCAGAAAGTATTATAATAAAGCTGAATTCTCAGTTATTCCAGAATTCCTAGGTATCACAAAGTTTATCAGTCAAAAAGGTGTTTGTAATTGAAAGGAGATGTACATTCAGTAAGTCAAGAAAGACCTACATAGGCAGGGCCAGGATGGTGGAGTAGAAAGACACACATATGCAGGCTCTCCCAGCACAGCTCATAAAATACCTTTAGAGAGGAACTCTCAACAAATTTTGGAGCAGCAGAAGTGGAGAACAGCAGAGTGGAGTAGATTTCCAGCTCAGGGTGACCTGAAAGGCCCTCCGGAAATGTCTGTTGCACCAGGTGGGGAGCAAAGCCCAGCCCAGCCTTAGATAAGCACTGTGTGGCTCGGGAACAGCCCTCAGGGGCAGAATCCCCAGTCAGTAGCAGCCTTTGTGGATCCCTCAACTCACAGGGGCCAAAAGTCAGTGATGGGTTTTTTTTTTCAGCTGACTGGGAAGGGAGAAGCACCTTCCCATAGCTCTGACCTCAGGCAGCGACCACAGAAACCACACGAGCAGGCGGCAGTACTTCCCACCAAAGCCCCTACAGCAGCCCGTATACATTCTTGGATCGTAAAAACCCGGGGGCACTGAGAAGCTGATTATCACCTCAGCCTTATATAGAGGCCGTCAAGGTGCTGATCTTTATCTCACACTGAATGGTGGACCTGCCCATGTAGCTTATCTGAAAATCATCCCTGAGTACTGGCTTGGCAGAACTGCATGCCAGGTGGCTGTGGAGAGGAAACTGCTAAGATTCTGGGCACAAAAATCTCTTCTCCACTTCCAGACCAGTGTACACGCTTGATGGTGCCACCTTGGAGGAACTGAGAACTTACAGAACTCAAAATTCAAGTAACTGGTTGGGAAAGTGCCCAAAACAGGGAAAAATAAGACTACAGAAGGTTACTTTCTTGGTGAACAGATTCCTCCTCCCATCCTTTCAGATGAGGAAAACAATGCTTACCATCAGGGAAAGACATAAAAGTCAAGGCTTCTGTATCCCAAATGTCCAAAATAAATATTCAGTGGTCTCAAGCCATGGGAGAGCTCAAAAAGAATTCTGAAAATCAAGTAGGAGAGGTGGCAGAAAAACTGGGAAGGGAAATGAGAGAGAGGTGTCTGAAAGAGTTTGTCATACAGCTTAGGTGAGTACCTGCTTTCACTCCTCGTTCTTGGCTTCACCCTTCTATTTAATGATTTTAAACTGGATGGAGTATACAATTGATAAAGGGTCAAAGGGTATGAACAGGCAGTTCACAAGAAAAGATCAAAGCAATCACATAAAAATCACTATCAGAGAAATGCAAATTAAAAGATTTCTGAGGTACTACCTCACAACTGTCAGATTAGCTAACATGACAAGAAGGGAAAATGACAAATCTTGGAGGAGAGGTGGGAAAATTGGGACTTGAATACACTATTTTGGTGAAGTTGTGAAGTCATCCAATCATTCTGGAGAACAATTTGGAGTTACTCCTAAAGAGCTACTATGCATACCCTGTGACTCAGCAATCCCACTTTGAGGTCTGTGTCTCAAAGAAATCAAAGAAAAGGGAGAAGGGCAGATATGCACAAAAATATTTATGGCAGTTCTTTTTGTGGTGGCAAAGATTTGGAAACTGGGAGAAGGCCTATCAATTCTGGATTGGTTGAACAAGTTGGAGTATATAATTTTGATGGAATACTATTGTGCTATAAGAAATGAGAAACAGGATGCTTTTAGGAAAAACCTGGAAAGACTTATATGAACTGATACAAAGTGAAGTAAGTAAGACCAGGAGAACATTGAATGCCAATATTATAATGATGCTCAATTATGAAGGACTGGGAAAGAACTCAGGTAAAGGTCCAAGACAACTTGGAAAGACCCATAGTGAAATATATTATCTACCTCCAGAGAGAGAACTAATGAACTATGAATGCAGATTAAAAGATATATTTTCACTCTTTATTTTTCTGTGTGTATATGTTTGTTTTGTTTTGCAACATGTCTACAATGTTAAGCATGACTTCACATTCATGATAGGTAGCATAAGACTTGCCTTCTTAAAAGGTGAGGGAGAGTGGGGAGGGCAGGAGGAAGGAAGAGAATTTAAAACTCAAAACTTTTAAAAATGAATGTTTAAAATTTTAAATGTAATGGGAAATATTTAACAAAATGCAAAATAAACACCCTGGGATTAAGGTGTGGAGAGGTTGTGTGTAACACCTGAGAAATAGTTTCACAGTCTCAGGATCTTTGATTTCACTGACCTCAGCACTTCTATCAAAGTAAATCATGACCCCTCCAAACCTTAGGAGGCAAGTTGTTGTGGTCACACAAACTCATCATCTGATGTCTAGTATTCTGATGACAATCTTCTTTGAATTTACCTTGGCTGGCCTCATATAAACAACAATAATACCGCTGAGTATTCTTTTTACCTGGGGCAAGTGCACTTTGGGTTGGTAGGCACATGACCATGAATGTGGTCATGTTGGGGGTAGGGATAGTCTTCACCTTCAAGGATTAGATAAAGAAGGAGGCCCTCGAATTAATTATATTGTGTGATATATCATTATAGCCTAGGGGAAGACCTTGGGGGTGAGGAGATATGATCACCATGAGTATGATGCCCCATGCTCATTATACTAGTTATGACACTGGAAACAGACCAATACTTGAAGCCCTGCCTGAGCTTGTCTTTGGGCCCCCTCTACGTTACAATGAGGTAACAGGGGAAGAATGGGAGGGGATAGAAGTAGAAAGTTGTAGATCATTGAATACTCATGCCATAGAATCCTCTTCAAAGTCAAAACAACTTCTCAATTAAAACGTGCAATTATTTATGTACAATTATTCAAGCTAATTTTTTATCAAGAAGCAGCTCCATCTGTCATGACTCTCACTGACAGGGAACCACACTGGGAAGCTATAGTGTAAGGGCTGTGACGCTTCAATAAATTCCAGCTGAGAATCTGAGGAAACTTTGTAGAGAAAAATTAAAATCCAAACAAAACAAGTGAAAATTCAATTCAGCCAAGGAAGGGAAAACATCTGAGCTCCCACGAGAACAAAGCAAGTTGGAAGGGACAACCAAGGGCTTTATTATAGGCATGTATTGGGAGGGTACTCAAAAGTTGTCAGTAGGAAAAACAGGAAACAATTTTTCCTAGGATTATGATTTCAGCTATACGCATACACAATTCAGTGTTTCCTTGCACACACCAATGGGTGTGTACTTATACTGAGATAGATTAAAAGATGATAAGAGGGTACCTAGCAGCCTCTGAAGAGTTCAAATAGGGTGACCCAGCTGAGCTCCATCTCAGGGTATCAAAAGATCTGGTGGGTGGGATTTCTGAACCAGTATAAGAGATCGGTGAGGGGAAGCAGGTGAAGTAATGTGTTGGGTAATCATTAAAAAAAATAACCCCCAAAACCAGGATCTGCAGATTTCAACTTGGTAAAAATATTGGATATACTGTTAAGGAGATGATTAGTGAACAACTACACATGGAAGGAGTGATCACAAAGAACCAATGTGACTTCGCTAAGATCGGGTTGCAGCAGGAATCTGTAGAAATAGTATAACTAGAGGTTTGCAAAGCACAAGAAAATGGCTCACATGCTATCACTTGTGGAATGACATAAGCTGGACAGTAGTATAGTTTAGTGGATTTTGAATGAAATAAATGGCCAGAACCCAAGAGTTTTCCTGGGATCATAAAGAGAGCTAGAATAGATCTCCAAAGTCACCTGGACCAGTGGTGCCAAACTCAACTAAAAACTGCCTATAGGTCACATATTGACTTAGAAAAAACACACAAACATGATCTATATTCTATTGTATTTTTGTTTTATTTTGTTAAATATTTCTCAATTCCATTTTAATCTAGTTCAGTTTATTGGGATTATTGTTGAGTAATGGAACAGTACTGATATGTCTGATCTAAAATCTACCTTTAAGGATAAGCACACTGGAACCCAGGGAGTTTTAACAACTTGACTGAAGTAGGAAGTGACTTGGTATCAGTTTGGAAGGAGAATGTCTCAGGGATCTGGGCTTGGCCTATAGTGTTTTACAATTTCTTATTACTGACTCCGCTAAAATAAACATTTTGCCAGTATCTCAATCAGTAAGTACTTATTAGGGCCTTCTCCTTGCCAGGCACCCTACTAGGTGGTAGAGCTAAAAGCACTAAGGACCAGCTGTCATGTTGGCTGACAAAGCTGTGATCCAAAGCGATCTGACCAGGCCAGAGTACTGGGCTAAATCTAGCAAAATGAAAGTGAATAGGGGTGAATATCAGTTCTGAGACCTGGGTCCCAAAAAGGCTAAGTTCACAAGTTCAAGACTGGGGGGCATGTCTAGGTAGCAATTTTTCTGAAAAAAGATCTAGAAGTTTTAGGAGACTACAAGCTGGAAATAGTACAGCAGTTCCAAGTGTCAGCCAAATAGACTAATGTTCCCCTAATTGTTGTTTAGTTGTTTTCAGTTGTGTTTGTCTCTTCGTGACCACATTTGGGATTTCCTTGGCAGAGATACTGGAGTGGTTTGCTATTTCCTTCTCTAGCTCATGCTATAGATGAGGAAACTGAGGCAAACAGGGTGAAGTGACTTGCCCAGGTTCAGACAGTTAGGAAGTATCTGAGGCCAGATTGGAATTCAGGGGAATGAATCTTCCTGATTCCAGACCTGATGCTCTATCCACTGCAGCATCACCTAGTGACCCATAAATGTTCCCTGAGACTGTCTTAAGAGAGACATGAACTCTGAACTAGGTAAGAGATAGTCTACTATTCTTTGTCCTGGTCAGACCGTGCCTACAGTATTGTGTTCAGTTATAGGCATCACAGTAACCTGGACAGAGTCTAAAGAAAAGTACCCAGGGTGGAATGTTGTTAAATCTATGATGCTGTGAATATTGAAGATAATCTCATCTCAGACTCAATTGGGCTCTCTAAGCCTCAGTTTTCTCACTTTTAAAATGGGGATCATAATGCTTATATCCCCACTGTGATGTTGTGAGGCCCCAGTGAAGCAATGTATAAGAAGTGCTTGGCAAAATTTCAAAGACTATGTAAGTGCTGGTCATTAATACCATTGCTATTATACAAAGGCAGAGCTGGACAGGGCATGAGAGGGATCATCCATCTCCTTTTTCATTCTCCATTGATAAACGCAGAAATGAAGTTAGTCAGACTAGAGCCTTATTCTCTTGACTCACAGCCCAGTCCTCTTTCAGCTATACCATAGATACTTGCAGCCCAAAGTAGACAAAATTTGGATCTGTTTCCCTGCCATGTTTGCCTGCCCAGAAGTGGCCTATGGGGAACAAAATTATAAGCTGGTCTGCTCTATGTGCATAGAACCTGCCTACAGCCTAATGATGAGTGATTCCAAAATAGTGAAGCTAGGTGCCAGGCAATGATCAGTAATGTGGGAGGCTGTCTAGCCTGTGGCACAGACCTCACTGAAACCGAGAGCTCTAATGCAACTGAATCCAATATATTGTCCACGTTCCTATCAGGTCACAGAAAATACTCTGGTTCTTCTTCAGGGATGCAGTATCAAGATCTGACTCGACTGTGAGTTAAGCCTAATCCTGAATAAATAACCCCTTGTTAGCATTAGCTGAATGTTGCAAAATAATGAAAATTAATCGATATGTCAAAGGACAAAAAAGACATTTACTTTTATGATTCTCTTCAAGAAAATCACCCCAGGGGGCGGAGTCAAGATAGCGGAGTAGAAAGACTCACATTTGCTAGCTCCGAATCCACAGCCCATAGATTTCCTGTAAAAAGAACTCCTGAGAAATTCTGCAACAGTGGAAGCCGCGCAGCAACACAGTGAAGGAGATTTCCATTGCAGAGAGTCCTGAAAAACCGACCGCAAAGGTACCCTGGACGGGAGCAGAGCCCTGCCCTATGGAGCATTCCCTTCCCCTGCCCCGGACACGTGGCACTGAGAGGAGCAAGCAGAGCCCAGCAGGCCTCAGGGAACTGAATCTCCAGCGGCCGCGAAGGTCCCTCTACCAACAGACACACAGGTCAGTGAGATAGACGGGCTGAGAGGGGAGCGGGTATCGCCGGGACTCGAACTCCCTCGGGAGGCTGCGGCCGCAGCAGAGGCAGAGGTCGCTTGGCCAGAGGCCCGAAGACCAGGCAGGAGCTCCACCCCAGCTCCATTACAAAAGATCTCTGCATAAACCCCCTGGGGGAACTGAGCCTGAGAGTGGGCCCTGCCCCCACCTGAGAACCAACAGATAAGCTCCCATTGAAGAGCAGCCAGGCCTGCCGCCAAAAGCCCTGAGGCTGGGGAGCAGCATTTGAATCCCAGACCCCAAGCACTAGCGGGGTGGATCTAGGCCAGGGGGTGGAGAGGACTCTCAGAAGTCGAGTAACTGGCTGGGAGCATTTGAATCTCAGACCCCAAG
>CM053775.1:46376738-46391934 GCA_028658325.1 Potorous gilbertii
TTTTACAGCAGGGGCCTGGCTCAAAAACTTTGAAAAGCCTTGATATTTTGAAATTTAGGATATAGTTAGTGATCTTAAACTTGGCTATCCAGCCTTCTAGGACTCAGTTTCCTTTCAGTCACACAAAGGGTTTGGGTTCTGAGGACTCTATAAGACTTGTTACCTGGGCACCTGTGGGTTCTAATACAATGATCATTCAGCACTCTAGGCCTCAGTTTCAGACAGAATGCATGGACAGTGCTCCAGTGTAAATGTACTTACAGTCGTCTTTTCTCTAAACTTATAAACCTCTATGTGTTCACATTCAAGTCCCTCAAGCTGCCTTTTCTACATTTTAACCCACATTCACAGCAGAGGGTAGTTCAAAAACTTTGGAAAGCCTTGATATTTTTAACCTTAGGATATTGTTTGTGACCTACATCTTGGCTATCCAAAATTCTAGGAAACAGTTTCTGTTCAGTAACATAATGGATTTGGTTTCTAACGACACCAAAACACTTCTCACTTTTTGTCCTTGGACATTTGTGGGTAAACACACAATGGGCAATCAGTTTCATGCCTCAGTTTCAGGCAGAATGCCTGGAGGGACCTTTAGTGTAAATGTCCTCAAGGTCAACTTTTCTTTATGCCTTCATACCTCGAGGTGATTATAGTCATGTCCCTCAAGTTGCCTTGTCCTCATTTTCCCCTACATTCACAGTAGGGGATCTTGCTGTAAAGCCATTGAATTCCATGATCTTTTTCAGCCTAAGACATGCGTAATGATCTTATGCTTGCTTATCCAGCAATCAAAGACTCAGCTTCCTTTAGAGGCACATGTAGTCCTTGGACATGAAGGACACTGAAGGACTAGTGATGTTTATTCCTTGGGCATTTCTGGCTGATCACGCAACGGTCACTTGGTTGACTAGACCTCACTTTCGGGTACATAACTGGGAGAGAATTGTAATGCGAGTGGTCTTAAAACCTTATAACCTGTAGGTCCAGAAAATTGTCACTGATCACATACATGTACCTGAAGCTCCCTGGGCCTGTGTTTCTCCTTCACTCACAGCAGAGGACTAGCTCAACTCTTTTGGATAGCTTTGATATTCTTCATCTGAGAATCTCATTAGTGATCTTGCACTGGGCTACCCAGATTCCCAGGACTCTCTTTCCTTTAGATTCATAGGAAGGTTTTGAATTTTGAAGACTCTAAAGTCTAAAGACTCTAATGACAGTGGTCATTTGGTTCACTAGGCCTAACTTTCAGGTATATACCTAGAAGGTAGATACCTTCAGTGTAAAGGGCCTTAACACCTTCTCTCTCCTGTGGGTGGGGAAAATCCTGGGTGATCACATACACTTTCCTGAAGGTCCCTGGGCCTCTGTTTCTCCTTCACTCACAGCAGGTGGCTGCCTCACAAACTTTGGAAAGCCTGGACACATTTAATTCCAAGATCTTTTTAGTGATCTTACACTGGGCTATCCAGCTTGCTACGATTCTGTTTCCTTTAGAGTCACATAAAATGTTTGGATTCTCTAGACTCAGAAAGACTTGTCCCCTTTTTGACTTGGACACTTGAGAGTTCTCATACAATGGTCATTCAGCACTCTAGGCCTCAGTTTCAGGCAGAATGCGGGGAGGGGCCTCCAGTGAAAATGTCCTTAAGTCCTCTTTACTCTAGGCCTACAATCTTCTAGGAGATCACAGTCAGATCCCTACAGCTCCCCTTTATACTTTTAACCCTAAGTTTGCAACAGGTACCTGGCTCAAAAACTATAAAAACCTACACATTATTAAACCTAGAATGTGGTGAGTGATCTTAAACTTGGATATCAAGCACTCTATGACACAGTTTTCTTTCAGTCACATAAAGTGTTTGAATTCTGAGGACTCTAAAAAACTTGTCACTTTTTCACACTTGGACACTTATAATAACCCACAAAATGGTAATTCAACTCCACAAACCTCATTTTTTGGCAGAATTCATGGAGGAGCCTCTAGTGTAAATGCCTATAAAGTTCTCTTTTTATAGGCCTACAGATCTCTACATGATCCAAGTCAGGTCTCTCAAGCTACCTTGTCCTCATTTTCCCTTGCCATCACAGTAGAACGTCTGGTTCCAAAGCCATTGTATGCCTTGAGATTTTTCTTCTCTTTTCTTATTTATTTATTTTTAATTTTCAACATGCATGTGCACAAGATTTTGAGTTCCAAATTTTCTCCAACATCTCTTCCCTCCTTCCACTGCAAAACACTGTGCATTCTGATTATTCCTACCCCCAATGTGCCCTCCCTTCTATCACACCTTTCCTTATGCACATCTCTCTTTTGTTGTAGGGCAAGATAGATTTCTCCTGTTACCTGTATTTCTTATTTACCAGTTGCATGCAAAAACAATTCTCAACATTCATTCCTAAAACTTTGAATTCCAACTTCTCTCTTTTCCTCCCTCCACACCCATCCCCACTGAAAAGGCAAGCAATTCAATATAGGCTATATATGTGTAGTTTTGCAAAAGACTTCCATAATAGTCATGTTGTGTGAGACTAACTCTATTTCCCTCCATCCTATACTGCCCCCCCATTTATTCAGTTCTCTCCTTTGACCTTGTCCCTCCCCTGAAGTGTTTACTTCTAATTGCTCCCTCCTCCCATTTGCCCTCCCTTCTGTCATTTCCCCCACTTATCCCCTTCTTTAATACTTTCCTGTAGTGTGAGATAGATTTTCATACCAAATTGAGTGTGCATGTTATTCCCTCCTTAAGCCACATGTAATGAGAGTAAACTTCACTGTTCCCCTCTCATCTCCCCTCTTGTCTCTTGCATTGGAAAAGTTTTTTCTTGCTTCTTTTATGAGAGATATTTTGCACCATTCCTTTTCTCCCTTTCTCCTCCCAATATATTCCTCTCTCATCTATTAATTTTATATATCTATGTAGGTACATATACATATATATATTATATATATACATATTTGATATGATCCTTTCCTATTCAAAACACCCTATGTCCCCCCCCACTCTCTCTCTGTCTCTCTGTCTCTCTGTCTCTCTCTCTCTCTCTCTCTCTCTATATATATATATATATATATATATATATATATATATATATATATATGTGTGTGTGTGTGTGTGTGTGTGTGTGTGTGTGTGTGTGTGTGTGTGTCTATGTGTGTATAATCCCTCCAACTACCCAAATACTGAGAAAAGTTTCAAGAGTTACAAACATTATCTTTCCATGTAGGAATGTAAACACTTCAAATTATTAAGTCCCTTATGATTTCTCTTTCCAGTTTACCTTTTCATGCTTCTCTTGATTCTTGTGATTGAAAGTCAAACTGTCCATTCAGCTCTGGTCTTTTCATGAAGAATGTTTGACAGTCCTGAATTTTATTGAATGACCACATTTTCCACTGAAATATTATATTAAGTTTTGCTGGGTAGGTGATTCTTGGTTTTAATACTAGTTCCTTTGACTTCTGGAATATCATATTCCAAGCCCTTTGTTCTCTTAATATAGAAGATGCTAGATCTTATGTTATCCTAATTGTATTTTCACAGTACTTGAATTTTTTCTTTCTGGCGGTTTGCAATATTTTATCTTCGACTTGGGAGCTCTGGAATTTGGCTACAACATTCCTAGAAGGTTATTTTTTTTGCATCTCTTTCAGGAGGAGACCTGTGGATTCCTTCAATACTGATTTTGCCTTCTTGTTCTAGAATATTAGGTCAGTTTTCATTGATAATTTCATGAAGGATGATGTCTACTCTCTGTCTTGATCTGGCTTTCAGGTAGTCCCATAATTTTTAAATTGTCTCTCCTGGATCTATTTTCCAGGTCATTTGTTTTGCCAATGAGATATTTCACACTGTCTTCTATTTGTTTCATTCTTTTGGTTTTGTTTTCTGATTTCTTGGTTTCTCATATTCATTTGCTTCCATCTGCTTCATTCTAATTTGTAAAGAAGTTTTCATCAGTGAGCTTTTGAACCTCCTTTTCTATTTGGCTAATTCTGCTTTTTAAAGTATTCTTCTCCTCTTTGGCTTTTTGGACCTCTTCTATCAATTGAGTTAGCTTATTTTTAAAGTTATTATTTTCCTTAACATTTTTTTAGGTCTTCTTTAACAAGTTGTTGAGTTGTTTTTCATGATTTTTGTACATTGCCCTCATTTCTCTTCCCAATTTTTCCTCTACCTCTCTTAATTGATTTTCAAAATCCTTTTTGAGCTCTCCCATGACCTGAGTCCATTGCATATTTATTTTGGAGGTTTTGGATGCAGATGTTTTGACTTTTATGTCTTCCTCTAATGGTATGCATTGTTCTTCCTCATTGGAAAGGATGGAAGAAAGTAAACTTCTATCTTCTTATTTTCTCCGTTTTTCGGCATTTCCCTATCCAGTTACTTGACTTTTGAGTCCTTTGTCAAGTGGATGGTATACTCTAGGGACATGTAAGTTCTCATTTTCACCAAGGTGGCACAACCAAGGGAAAGGAGTTTTCTCCTCTCCTGGCCTGCACTCTGGTCCCGAAGCAGCCACAAACTTTTCTCTCCAGGATACTCTCCAAAGCCTCTACCACTCCATCACACCAGCACTCCTCCTTACCCTAGGAATGCCACTTGCAGCTGAGGCGCAGATCACATACTAGATTTCTCCAGGATCTTTAGTCTGAGGGCTTCAAAAATGGATGGTGTCATCACTGCTGCCCTGAGCTGGGACCAGACCCTTCTCCCTTCTCACCCAGGTAAAAGGTTTCTCACTTACCTTTGAAGCTGGCTTTGGCATTTGTCAGGTGAGACATCTCAGAATCGCAGCTGCTACCTGTGATTCTGCAACGCTGAAGCCTGCTCCAGTTCTGTCCCTGTCACACTTATAATGGCATCACCAGTGTGTGGATTCACAAAATCTTACCCACTCCAGCCAATGTTTCAATGAACCTCATATCTAACTGAAAGAAGGCTTGAGGGGGTAGAGGCAAGGTGGCATAGCAGAAGGATGTATCTGTAGAAGCTCTGCTCCACAGCCCATAAAATACCTGTAAAAATGACTCAACTGATTTTCGAGCAACAGAAGTCACAAAACAACAGAATAAGAGAGATTTCCAGCCCAATATAACCTTGAAGGTCTAGAGGAAAGGTCTATCACACTGAGTTCAGTGTGGAGTGCAGCCCATGGAGCCCAGCCCAGCCTTGGCCCTGCCTTGATATTTTTTATCCTAAGAGCTTGGGAGTGATCTTATACTTCTTTAACTAGCTCTCTAGGACTCAGTTCCATTTAGAGGCACAAGTGATGCTTGGATACTACAGCATCTGAAGGACTAGAAACGTTATTCCTTGGACTCTTCTTGCTGATCATGCAATGGTCACACAGCATCCAATGTGTGCCCTCAAGTGTAAATGCTCTTAAATACTGGTTAGCTCTAGGCCTTGATGAAGATGATCTCATTCAGGTCCCTATATCTTCCTAGGCTTCTGTTTCTCTTATACTCACAAAAGGGGCCTGGTTCAAAGGCTTTTGAAAGCCCTGACATTTTTAATACTAAGATCTTGTTAGTGATCTTATACTTGGCTGTCTATCTTTCTAGAATTTAGTTTCTTTTAGAGTCACATAAAGGGTTTGGATTTTGAAGCATCTGAAGGACGTCTCACTTTTTGTACTTTCACACTTGTGGGTTCACATACAATGTTCATTACATATTCTAGGCCTCACTTTCAGAGAGATTTCATGGAGTTGCCTATTGTGTAAAAGCAGGCAGTAGCCTGAATCCATTGTTGAAGGTATCCTCATAAACCCCCTGAGGGAACTGAGCCTTGGGTGGTTACCCGGCCCCCACCTGAGCAGCTGATCTTAATCTCACACTGAATAGTGGTCCTGCCCCTGCCTAAAGCCCCTGAGTGCTTGGAACAGCTCATCTGAATCTCAGCCCCCAGTGCTGGCTTTTTGGAACTGGAGGCGAGGTGGTTGTGGAGAGAAAACCCAGAAGTAAAGTAACTGGCTGAGAAAAAATCCAAAAAGGGAAAAAATAAGAGCATAGAAGGTTCCTCTCTTGGGGAGCAAGTGTCTCGCCCTATCCTTTCAGATGAGGGAGAACACGGCATACTGTCAGAGGAAGTTAAGTCCTCTGCCTCCAGAGCCTCCAAAGGGAATTTAAATTGGACTCAGTCAATAGAAGACCTTAAAAAACAAGTTAGCAGCTTACTAAAGGAGAAGCAAAAACATGCTGAGGAAAATAATAGCTTTAAAAAGAGGCTAACTCACTTGGAAAAAGAGATCCAAAAAGTCAATGAGGGGAAGGAGGCTACAAAAAGTAGAATTAGCCAAATGGAGGAGAAGGTTGAAAAGCTCACTGAACAAAATAATTTCTTGAGAGAACTGAGTTCAGGGAAATGGATGACTATGAGTTAAACCAAGCCATTAGTAAACAAAACCAAAAATTTGAAAAAATAGAAGATAAGGTGAAACATCTCATTGGAAAAACAACTGACCTGGAAAATAGATCCAGGAGAAACAATTTAAAAATTACGGGACTACCTGAAAGCCATTATCTTCAATGAAATTATCAAGGAAAACTGCACCGATTTTCTAGAATCAGAAAACAAAATAAATATTGAATGAATCCACTGATCACCCCCTGAAAGAGACCTAAACAGAGACACTCCTAGGAATATTGTGACCAAATTTCAGAGTTCCCAGATCAAGGATAAAATCCTGCAACCGGCCAGAAAGAAGCAATTTGAGTATTGTAGAAATACAATCAGGATTACACAGGATCTAACAGCTTAAACATTAAGAGATCAAAGGGCTTGGAATGGGATATTTCAGAGGTCAAATGAACTGGGATTTAAATGAAGAATCACCTACCAAGCAAATATGAGTACAATACTTCAAGGGCATAAATGGTCATTCAATGATATAGAGGACTTTCAGTCATTCATATTGAGGAAAAGACCAGATCTATATAGAAAATTTGACTTCCTAAGACAAGAATCAAGAGAAGCATGAAAAGATAAACAGGAAGGAAAAATCCTAAAAGACTCTCTAAAGCTGAACTATTTTCATTACTACATGGAAAAGAAAATATTTATAAATCTTGAATCTTTTCTCAGCACTTGGGTAGATGGAGAGATTGTACATACACACACACACATACACATACCCATACACAGATAGAGAGTACAGGGCGTGTTGAATCAGAAGAGATGATATCCTTCCCCCTCTCGACACACACACAATAAAATAAAAAAAGGATGATCACAATAACAGTAACCTGATCAAGGTACTATTTCTGCAGTTCCATGAATATCAAATGTATCATTTTGAGGAACTGGGAATATTTATCTTGGAGAAGACTTAATGAGGATACATTAGCTGTCTATTGTGAGAGGGGATGTGAGTTCAAATTCCAGTTCTATAACTTGCTATTGCTGTTTCCTTAGGTAAACAATTTAATTTATTTTTCAATTTACTCATTTATAAAATGAGAGAATTGGACTATGTGACCTCTAAAGTACCACTCACTTCTAAATCTGTGATAATTTTGGATCTTAATTTAATAAATAACGTGTTGTCAAGCTACTAGTGAACATAGTTGTACTGTTTTGGTAGTGGCTATATAACCCCATGGTAGGTTACATTAACACTGAAAAGGCAAGTTAGAAACCATTCCCCAATGGATATATGCTCAAAGGACATGAACAGGCAGTTTTCAAAAGAAGAAATGCAGCTATTAAATAGCAATATGAAAAAAAATTCTCCAAACCACTAACAAATAAATGCAAATTAAAGTATCTCCGAGGTTATACCTCACACCTTCCAGACTGATATGATGAAAAAGAAAAATCATAAACTTTGGAGAAGCCATGGGAAAATATATATATGCAGTATTCATGCAATTGTGAATTGGTATAGCCATTCTGGAAAACAATTTGGAGTCATTTTCAAAGAGTTACCAAACTAGACTTATATCCTAAAGATATAAAAGAAAGAGGAAAAGGACCCAAATGAAGACAAGTATTTATAGCCACTTTTTGTGGTAGCAAAGAACTGGAAACTAAGTGAATTCCCATCAATTAGGAATGACTGGACCAATTACGATATATGAATGTAATGGAATGCTATTGTGCCATTAGAAATGATTAAAGGGATGATTTGAGAGAAACGTGAGTTGACTTGCATGAATTGATACCGAGTTAAGTAATAAAAATCACAAAGAACAATTTATAAAATAATGACGTAAAAAAAATAACTTGGAAAGACTTAAGAACTCTGATAAATGCCACAACCAACCAAACTTCCAGAGGATCAGTGGTATACTGTGCTACCCAAATCCTAAAAGAGAGGTAAATGTATTTAAGATGTAGAATGATACACACATTTTTGGACATGGCCAATCCAGGAATTCATTTTCCTTGACTATATGGATTAGTAATAAGCAATTTTTTTTTCCTTTTAATGGGGAGACAGTGAGGGGAAAAGAGAATAAATATTAATTTAAAAATTAAAATAAAACACATAAATAAGATACATTTTAGAAAGCATCTGTTACGTTATAGGCTGTGTTCCTCCTGTTCAATTTGGTCATCTATTTGACGATGGAAAGATAATCCATTCTTTCCAAAAATTCAGTAGTATATGAAGTCATAAAATTGTGATATTAGAAGGAACTTTCATCTCATTTAGCTCTATTCATGAAACTAAGATCACAGGGGGAAATGGAAGTTTAACTTGTCCTGCCTTGCTATTGACCTCTGACATTACTTTCTCAATGCTCCCTCTTGTGAATCATCATAACAGCCTCTTTCACAAAGACTTTGGGATGTTTAATTGAAGTAGTAGCCAAACTGCTAAGCCCTGAGGATGATACAGAGAGATGAGTGTTTTAGCAATCAAGGAGATAAGACTACCATCTTTCAATTTGACATCTTCCCTCAAACTGAATTCCACTATTTTCATGACCTTTAAACTCACAGAAGGAAGTGAGATCATTTTCTTTCCATACTTCAAATGGAAAGGGGGTTTGTGATCTCTTATGTGCCCTAATCAGTGGCATTTTTTACTAACAGCATATGAAGCATAACTCATAGAAATAAATACCCAAACATATCTTCTGTAAAAGGGTAAATATGGATCTCCCCGTTTATGTTTCTATATCTTAGATACCAGTTTCCAAATGGATATAGATGCTAGTACGAGTAATAAAATATACATTTATTTGAAACTATTACTATTAAACTGTTCTCATCATTTCTTTTCTTGATAAAGGGTTATCAGTAGTGGAGTTACTGTCATATGGGAATCTGTGAAATTGTTTATATTGAAAAGAGGTCTTTACACTTGAAAGATTAGAAACCAACTTAAATAGAGTTCTAAATAAACTCCTGAGGAGGGTGTGGTGTAAGGGGCTGGAAGGTTTAGTTTTGCCTCATGACACCACTGATATATGCAAATCAATATCACCAGAACAAATGAGTAATTCATTAATAATGCACAGTTTTGCCTAAGGCACTGAGAAATTAAGAAATTTGCTCCTGCTAATGTAGCAAGTATGAATCAGAGGTAGAAAATAAACTCAAGCCTTCCTGTGTCTAAGACTGGCCCTCTTGTCACTTCACCATGTTGCCTTTTCTGCTAGATCTGTAATAAGTATCTTCCATCTTTAAAATAATGTACATCACTGTTTCCACATGTTATTGCCCAGCCATTGTGCATCCTTTCACCCTCCACATCACATCCACATTTTCTCCATATGTTATTTACCAGTGTCAGAACCATCAAAAGAACACCTGCCATAGCTCAGGATGAGAGGTGAGGGTGGTCTGGAAAAAAGTTATGTTTCTGAAGGCAAAGATCCAGGTCAAAAAGCTGGGGATATTTTTGTGAGTAACCACAATGAATTCTGACCTTGGATGCCAGGGCAGAGGCATCTGTCCTCCAACTTGATATTCTCTACTACCATCTATGCTCTTACAGAAATTCCTTATGGGGCCCTAAAACTGCAGTGATTATTCATTGATTTTTTAAGTCCCTAGTATTTACAAGAAAATAGTTGCAGTTACCCAGAAAACTTGTGAAGGGGAGTAGCAGGCGTCCTTCTTTGAACACTGGATATAGAGTGGTTGCTTTGATTAGGGGGATCCATTTGCTTTTTTACCTGCTTACATCTCCCAGGAATTTATATAATCTCATTTATACCATTCTGAGCTTGGAAGAAAATGGGAGCCACCAATATGAGTTTTTAGTTTCAAGAGTAAATGATGGTTTCAGTTTTAATAGTTGTCCTTCCAACAAATAGTTAAAGTGAAATAGGGAAGGCCTAGGGAAAAGGCTCAATTCAGGTGGAATTTCAGTTTCTCAAGCTGTCCATCAAACACTGATCCCAGGCACTGAAATTGACTTGGAAATTGGACAATGGGACTCATAAGAGACTCCACAGTTATCCATTTGTTCTTTGGAAGAAAAAAAGAGTATTTTCCAATTTGATCATCTTGGATTTGAAAGTCACAAAAGACATATTGTCTAGAGAAGTGATAAGAATGGATTTCCAGGACTAAGCTAAGAAATAACAGATAGGGGTGGGGAACATTCAGAATGGAGTTGAGGGATTTTTTGGAGTTCCCAAATAAGTCACCCTAGGGACTTTAACTAGAGTCACACTGAACATCTGGTCACTCATTGAAGGGCAGTGGTCTTAATTAAAAGGCAAAATTTTAAGGACAGAGCATCTTAATAACATCTCAAAGTGCCAATGAATGTCTGATTGGAATTCTAATGATTCATCTCACTCATCCTGCCCCCACAAAAATCCCTTTTCTTGAGTTGATGCCTTTTAATCTTTTATTTTCTTTTAAAAGAGTTTCTTCTTCTAATGGCCTGAACTGATGTTTGTATTATACCTAAAAATTATTGTAGAAAATCACCTCTTAATAAACATATTTCCTAGAAGAATTATTTACATTATTACCTGTTCCTAGATAAACAGAGGAAAATCTTCTAAGTTATGTAATTAGTCATCTAATTTATCATCATTCCCGGCAGAATAGTATGCATTGACCCCCTTGAAAAAATGTTGCTATATCAGAGAATCAAAAGTAAATAATTTTCAGAAAGATTCAATTTAGAGTCACCAGAGGCTAAATAGTAAAAAATAAATGGTCAGCTTTATCTGTGATCAAAGAATCCTTGTCTACCCTTAACATAACTTGAAATGCATAAATTTAGAGAAACATAGTCCATTCATTCCTTTAACATTCATTCAAAACACATTTATTAAGCACCAGCTGCATGTAGAATAAAGATCCTAATTGGAATAGGTTATAAATAGGGATAAAAACAGTTTCAGTCAAACTACATTCCTATAGATTTTATCATTATATGCTAACTCTAGCATAAGCACAAATTCCATAAATGAAGATCTAATATGACTTTAGATTCAATTTTATTTTATTTTCAGTTCTAGATTCCCTGTCTCTCCCTGCCCCCTTATCCATCCATTTAAAAGGGAAGAAATACAAAACCGATTACAATTATGAAGTCGTGAAAAACAAATTTATTTCCACATTAACCTTATTCCATCATCATCATCAACAACAACAACAACAACAAACAGGAAAAAGAAAGGACGAAATGTTTTATGATTTTTAAAAATCACAGCAAAATAGTACTCGGTGACAACAAAATGAGCAGTGTGTTGGCACTGAATTAGTTCGGTTTCCCCGTTTTAATTTGAACTTCTTTCTTTCTTCTCGTATCCCAGGGTATAGAATCACAGAATCTCAGAGGTTAGAGAGACCACCAAGTGATGTCAGACCAAAAACATCCTCAGTGATTGTCTTGATAGAATTAGCATCTAGCCCATCTCACCCAACTCCATCATTTCCATAAAGGTAGTGGGAGAGAATTTGTTAAACACTTTGTTGACATCTAAGTGTATGGTAATTATATCATTCACTTGAGTTTAGGAACCTTTTTCAAAAGGGAAAAGAGCATAGTCTGGCATGACCTGCTCTTCATCAAGACACAGTGACTTTGTGATCATTGTTCTGCTATCAAAGGATTCTCAACCCTCTCTAAAAACATATACTAGAATTTTTCCAGTCATCAGTGTTAATTTTACCGACTTACTCTTTGCACATACATCCTTCTTCCTTCCTTCCTTCCTTCCTTCCTTCCTTCCTTCCTTCCTTCCTTCCTTCTTTCCTTCCTTCTTTCCTTCTTTCTTTCCTTTCCTCCTCCCTCTCCTCCCAACTTCTTTCCTCCTTCCCGTCTTCCTTCCTTTTTTCTTTATTTCCTGCAGCATTCTTCCTTTTCTATGAGGATCATTTATAAACAGTTACATTGTTTCCATATCTTCCAGTTTTTTCAGTACTTTGAGTTATTGTTCATCTGAGCCTGGTGATTTCAACTCCTTGAGGGTAGCTACCATGATCTACTTGTCCACACTTACCTTTCTGTTAACCCTTTCTATTCTTACTTTGCTCATCCAAAGATAATTCAACTTGGCAGGGAAAATAGATACAATATTAGAGTTGGGCCTTAATACTAGCAAGTCTTACCTACCCTGAGCAGAGATCTTGTCCTCTTCTTGAGCCTTCTCTTATATACAGTATAGCTAAAGAATTCCCTGGGGAAGCTAGGTGGCACTGTAGTGGATAGAGTGCTGGGCATGGAGTCAGGAATCTTCCTGAGTTCAAATCTGGCCTCAGACACATACTATCTGCATGAATCTGGGCAAGTCACTTCACCCTGTTTTCCTCAGTTTCTTTATCTGTAAAATGAGATGGAGAAGGAAATTGCGAACCACTTCACTATCTTTGTCAGGAAAACCCCAAATGGGATCACAAAAAGTCAGACGTGACTGAATTGATTGAATAACAACAACAAAGAATCCATTTTAAGATGAACAGAAAAGTCTCTGTAGATCCACCCATTCTTTCTCTCCCTGGAGGAGGTGCTGCACTTATTGGTCAAGAAACATTTACAAAACACCAACTCTGTGTGCCAGGCCCTATGCAAGGCTCTGGGGATACAAAGACAAAATTTGTGTGTGTGTGTGTGTATGTGTGAGGACTGTACTTGTGATTTCATTGCTAATAAGGAATGTGTGATAAATTCTACCAGTGGTGATTGTCTAGAGTATTGATTGGTTAAACAACTTACAAAATATCACGCTGTCAACATGTGTTAGAGGCAGGATTTGAACTGATATTTTCCTGTTTATGAGGCTGGCTCTCTATGTACTATGTCATGCTGCCTCTTGTGTATGCTTGTGTATGTGTGTGTGTGTGAAAAGTACATATGTGTGTATATAAATTACGTATATATGAATATATGTACACCCAAAACAGAAGATGAAAATTAGAAATAGGAATAAAATTGGGGATACATCAGAGTAAGGAAGAGTGAGGAATTAAAGATGATGCCAAAGTTGTAAAAATAGATATCTAGAAGGATGGTGGAAACTTTAAGTGAAAAGGAAGTCTAGAATACGGGTAAGAATGAGTACTCTTTCAGACAAGATAGATTTATGGGGGGCGGAGCCAAGATGGCAGAGTAGAAAGATGCATATACTCTAGCGCTTCCCCCACCTCCCACAAAATACCTGTAAAAAATGACTCTCAATAAATTCTAGAGCAGCAGAAGCCACAGAACAGAGAAAAAGAGATTTCCAGCCAAAGGTAACCTGGAATGCTGACAGGAAAGGTCTATCTTACAGGATGCTGAGCAGAGCAGAACCCAGCACTAGCAACGTTGTACTGGGAAGGACAGAACCTGAACAGACCTCTGGAGCAGAGTTCTCAGCAGGGAGGGTCCCAGATACCTCAACCCACAAGCAATAAAGAATGCTCAAAAGGTAAGTGTGGAAGGGCTTCCCCAGCTGAGTGAGAGGGAAACTGGGTCCCCCCAGCACTGGTTCATCCAGCAATAGCCCCAGGCGATGGCAGTAACAACAGCAGCAGACTGCAGGAAACTGTGAAAGGCCGGGAATCAACCTGGATCCATTGCCCAGGCAGCTCAGCTTAAAGCCTTTGGGAACAGGGAGCAGCTGATCTAAATCTCAGCCCTGAGTGATGGTCCCACCCCTAACCAAAGCCCTGGGGAAATCGAGCAGCTAAGTCAAATCTCAGCCTTGAACACGATACCAGGGAGAAGAGGGGCAATAGGACCACCCTCTGGACAAAGGATTCAGAAGTCAAATAACTGGCTGGGGAAATGCCCAAAAAAGGGAAAAAAATAAGACCACAGAAGGTTACTTTCTTGGTGAACAGGTATCTCCTCGCATACTTTCAAATGAGGAAGAACAAGGCATACTGTCACAGAAAGTCAATGCCCCTGCCTCAGCCCTGAGTGATGGTCCCACCCCCAACCAAAGCCCTGGGGAAATCGAGCAGCTAAGTCAAATCTCAGCCTTGAACACCATACCAGGGAGAAGAGCGCTCCCTTCCCCCGCCCCGGCCACGCGGCACTGAGAGGAGCGAGCAGAGCCCAGCAGGCGGCAGAGACCTGAATCTCCAGGCGGCCGCGAAGGTCCCTCCACCCACAGACGCACACGTCAGTGAGAGGGACGGGCTGAGAGGGGAGCGGGGTATCTCCGGGACTCGGACCCCTGGGAAGCGGCCGCCCTGGCAGAGGCTGAGCAGCTCAGCCAGAGACTCCCAGGGAGAGCTGGAGCTCCACCCCAGTTCCACTACAAAGGATCTCTGTATAAACCCCCTGAGGGAACTGAGCCTGAGAGGCGGCCCTGCCCCCACCTGAGAACCAGCAGATAAGCCCACATTGAAGAGTAGTCAAGCCTGCCGCCAAAAGCCCTGAGGCTGGGGAGCAGCACTTGAATCTCAGACCCCAAGCACCAGTTCGGGCAGACCTAGGCTGGGGTGGAGAGGACTCTCATAGGTCAAGTAACTGGCTGGGAAAATGCCCAGAAAAGGGAAAAAACTAAGACGATAGATGGTTATTTCCTTGAGAAGATCATTCCTCCATTTGACGACGAGGAGGTCTGCGTACCATCAGGTAAAGACATGGGAGTCGAAGCCTCTGTATCCCAAATATCTGAAAGAGATACCCCATGGGCTCGAGCCATGGAGGAGCTCAAAAAGGATTTTGAAAATCAAGCCAGACAGGTGGAGGAAAAACTGGGAAAAGAAATGAGAGAGATGCAAGAAAAGCATGAAAAACGGGTCAACACCTTAATAAAGGAGGCCCAAAAAAATGCTGA
>CM053775.1:46392434-46410861 GCA_028658325.1 Potorous gilbertii
TATATATATATATATATATATATATATATATATATATATATATATATATATATATATATATATGAGTGTATGTATATACATATATGCATTTATATATATGCAACTTCTATTGTGATATTTCCAATCTGATTTACTTTTCCATTTTGATGTTTAATCGTGTTTTTTCAGATGTGCTGGTTTTCCAGACTTTCTTGGTGGTCAAACTTATTGATGTCTTTTTTCTCCATTTTAAAAATAAAAGTGTTTAATGATTTTACAAAACACCAGAATTTGGATGTTATGTTATTTGGTTCGTATATATTTAGTATTGATATTGAAAGATAGAATTGTCCGTGGCAGCTTTTAAGCGAGGTGTAGTTTCCCTTCTTATCTCTATTAATAGGCTCTATTTTTACTTTTGTTTTCTCTGAGATCATGACTGCTATCCCTGCCTTTTTTATTTCAATTTGATCATGATACATTCTGCTCCAGTCCCTTATTTTAAATCTTTTTCACATGTGTTTTTTTAAATACATTTTGTTGCAATTCCATTTTTTAATTCATTCTCTTAAATCCTTCTGTTTTATGGGTGAATTCATCCAATTCACATACACAGTTCTGATTCTTAACCCTGAGTTTCTTTCCATCCTCTTTTCTTCCTTTTATTTATACTTCTCTCTCTTTTATTAGTGTCTCTCCTTAAAAGTCTGTTTTGTTTCTGACCGTTGCCTCCCTTTTAGACTCAATTGGGAGTGTATATAGCGTCTTTCCTCTTTGAACCAATTCACATGAGAGTAAGATTCAAGCATTGCCTGCTTCCCTTCTTTCCCTCCTCCATAAAAACTCTTCCTTACATGCCTCTTTCATTTGAAATCATTTTCACCATTCTTTCTCTCTCCTCCCCCTTTCTCACCCAACCACTTTTCTTTGGTTAGATCATCTTAACGTAATCGAATCACATCCATACCCTCTGTCTATGTAGATTCCTTCTAACTGCCCTAATAATGATAAAGTTGTTAGGAGTTACATGTATCATCTTCTTACACAATAGTGTAAACAGTTTAATCTTACCAAATCCTTATATGAGTTCTATTTCATGTTTCCTTTTTATGCCTCTCTTGAGTCTCGTATTTGAAAGTCAGATTTTCTATTCATCTGTAGCCTTTTCTTTACACATGTTGAAAGCCCTCTATTTCGTTAAATGTCCGTTTTTGCCCCAGAAGAATTCTACTCAGTTTTGTTTGGTAAGTCATTTTTCATTATAACCTTCTTTGGCTTCTAGAATATCGTGCTCTAGGCCCACTACTCTTTTAACATTGTACCTGCTGAGTCTTTTGTGATCCTATGTCTCCATCGCATTTAATTGATGTCTTAATGATCCAACGAAGTTATTTTCTCTTTGATTTGGTAGCTCTGAAATTTGCCTATAATGTTCCTGACAGCTTTCATTTTGGAATCTCTTTCAGGAAGAGATTGGTACAGTCTTTGAATCTATATTTCACCCTCTGGTTCTAGTACATTAAGAAAGTTTTCCTTTATTTTCTTGAAATTTTATTGAAATTCCCATGAAATATGTTGCTTAGGCTCTTTCTTTGATTTTGACTTTTACATTATCCAATAATTCTTAAATTATCTCTCTGTGATGTATTTCTGAGGTAAGTTGTTTTCTTTTCCTTTGAGGTATTTCACATTTCCTTCCATTTTTTATTCTTTTGATTTTGATTATTTCTTGATGTTTCATGGAGTCATTAGCTTACAGTTGTACGATTTTAATTTTTTTCTAACTTTATTTATTTTAAGTTTTCAACCTTCATTTCCACAAAATTTTGAGTACCAAATATTCTTCCCATCTCTCCCCTCCACCCACCCCAAAATGCCGAGCATTCTAATTATCACTACCACCAATCTGCCCTCCCTTCGCACATCCCTATTTTCTCTGATCCCTATCTTCTCTTTTGTCCTGTAGGGCAAGATAAATTTCTATACCCCGTTACCTTTATTTTTTGTTTCCCATTTGTATGCAAGAACAATACGCAGCAATTGTTCCTAAAACTTTGAGTTCCAACTTCTCCTCATTCCTCCCTCCCCACTCATCCCCATTGGGAAGGCAAGCAATTCAATATAGGCTATATATGTGTAGTTTTGCAAATGACTTCCATAATACTCATGTTATGTAAGACTAACTATATTTCCCTCCATCCTATCTTGTCCCGCATTTCTTCTATTCTCTCTTCTGACCTTGTCTCTGGCCAAGACTGTTGGCTTCTAATTGCTCCCTCCTCTCATTACCTTCCCTTCCATCACCACCCCACGCCCTGCTTATCCCCTTGTCCCCCACTTTCTTGTATTGTAAGATAGATTTTTATATCAAAATGAGTGTGCGTTTTATTCCCTCCTTGAGTCAGTGATGAGAGTAACCTTCACGTTTTCCATCTCACCTTCCCCCTTTTCCCCTTCATTGAAAAGTCTTTTTCTTGCTTCTTTTAAGAGAGATCATTTGCCCTATTCCATTTCTCCCTTTCTTCTCCCAATATATTCCTTTCATCCCTTAATTTCATTTTTTAGATGTTATCCCTTCCTATTCAACTCACCCTGAGCTCTCTCTCTCTCTCTCTCTCTTTCTCTCTCTCTCTCTCTCTCTCTCTCTCCCTCTCTCTCTCTCTCTCTCTCACACACACACACACACACACTCTCGTTCACTCTATGTGTGTGTATGTATAATCCCAACAACTACTCAGATACCGAAAAAAGTTTCAAGAGTTACAAATATTGTCATTCCATGTAGGAATGTAAGTAGTTCAACTTTAGTAAGTCCCTTATGGTTTCTCTTTCCCATTTATCTTTCCACGATTCTCTTAATTCTTGTGTTTTAAAGTCAAATTTTCTTTTCAGCTCCGGTCTTTTCATCAGGAATGCTTGAAAGTCCTCTATTTCATTGAAAGACCATTTTTCCCCTGAAGTATTATACTCAGTTTTGCTGGGTAGGTGATTCTTGGTTTTGGTCCTAGTTCCTTTGACTTCTGGAATATCATATTCCACACCCTTCAATCTCTTAATGTAGAAGTTGCTAGATATTGTGTTATCATGATTATATTTCCACAATACTCAAATTGTTTGTTTCTAGCTGCTTGCAATATTTTCTCCTTCACCTGGCAACTCTGGAATTTGGCTACAATGTTCGTAGGAGTTTCTCTTTTTGAATCTCTTTCAGGAGATGATTGGTGGATTCTTTCAATATTTATTTTTGCCCTCTGGTTCTCGAATATCAGAGCACTTTTCCTTGACAATTTCATGAAAGATGGTGTCTAGGCTCTTTCCTCGATCACGACGTTCAGGTAGTCCTATAATTTTTTAATTGTCTCACCTGGATCTATTTTCCAGGTTAGTTGTTTTTCCAATGAGATATTTCACATTATCTTCCATTTTTTTTCATTTTTGTATGATTCCTTGGTTTCTCATAAAGTCATTAGCCTTCATTTGTTCCATTCTAACTTTTAAAAAATTGTTTTCTTCAGTGAGCTTTTGGACCTCCTTTTCCATTTGACTAATTCTGCTTTTTAAAGTGTTCTTCTCTTATTGGCTTTCTGGATCTCTTTTGCCAGTTGAATTAGCCTATTTTTAAAGGTGTTATTTTCTTCAGCATTTTTTACATCTGCTTTAGCAAGTTGACCTGCTTTTCATGATTTTCTTGCATCTCTCTCATTTCTCTTCCCAATTTTTCCTCCACCTCTCTTATTTGATTTTCAAAATTCTTTTTGAGTTCTTCTATGGCCTGAGACCATTGAATATTTATTTTGGATGGTGGGGATACAGAAGCCTTGACTTTTATGTCTTTCCCTGATGGTAAGCATTGTTCTTCCTGAACCAAAAGGATGAGAGAAGATATCTGTTCACCAAGAAAACAATCTTCTATAATCTTATTTTTTTTCCCTTTTTTGGGTATTTTTCCAACCAGTTACTTGACTTTTGAGTCCGTTGCCAAGAATAGGGTATACTCTGGTCATCTGTAAGATCTCAGTTCCTCCAAGGTGGCACAATCAAGTGTGTACACTGGTCTGGGAGCAACAAGAGACTTTCATGCCCAGAACCTGTGAGTTTCCTCTCCACAACCACCTGGCCTCCATTTCCACCAAGCCAGCACTGGGGGCTGAGATTCAGATAAGCTGCTCAGTTCCTCCAGGAGCATAAGGTTGGGGCAAGGCCTCCACAAAAGGCTGAGGTAAGGATCAGTTGCTCAGTGCCCCCAGGGGTTTTAGGATCCAACAATGGATATGGGCTGCTGTGGGAGCTGTTGCCTGCCACTGCCTGAAGCCAGAGCAATGGGAAGCTCCCGCTCCATTCTATGTCAGCTGAAAAAACCCTCTCACTGAACTTTGGAACGTGTGAGTTGAGGGATCTGCAAACCACCACTACCGCTGCTGGGAATTCCACCTCCAAGGCCTGATCCAGTCCTCCTCCCAGTGCCGTGCCACATGGCCAAGGCTAAGCTGGGCTCCATTCCACGTCTGGTGCAACAGCCTTTTCCCGTCGTTCTTTCAGGTCATCTTGGGCTGAAATTCTCCTCCACCCTGTTGTTCTGTGGCTTCTGCTCTTCTAGAATTGTTGAGAGCCTTTCTTTACAGGTATTTTATGGACTGTGGGGGAAGAGCTAGTATATGTGCATCTTTCTGCTCTGCCATCTTGGCTCTGCCCATGATTTTAATTTTTAAGGAGTTGTTTTCATCAGTCATTTTTGTACCTCTTTTATGATTTGACCAATCCTCCCTCCCTTCCTCTCTCTGTCTCTCCCTCTCTCCCTCTCCCTCTCCCTCTCTCTCTTTTTCTCCCTCTCTTCTGAACGATTGTTTTCTTACCTCTTTAAGCAAGTTGTTAATATTCTTTCCATGGTTTTTCCCGCATCACTCCTATGACTTTTGCCAGTTTTTCTTCCACCACTCTCATTTCACTTTTCAAACCATTTTCAAGCTCTTCCAGGAATTGTTATTGATCTTGTATCTAAATTCATTGTTTTCTCTTTTCATTTTTGGCTTTACCTGTAGCTATTCTGATGTCTATCTTCTTCTGAGGTTGGATCTTGATCATCCCTGATATAAAAGTAGCATTTTATGGTGAAGTTCTGCTGTTGTTGCTTGCCCATTTTACCAGCCAACTTTTAAATTTTGAGCTTTATGTTAAAGTTTTACTTTGCTCCCCTAAGTATGGAAAGACACTGTCCCAAGCTACTGGCTTTTTCAAGCCGCTCTTTTCAGACCTAGTACTTTTTGGAGGGATGGGAAGGAGAGGAGTCCTCTAAGCTTTGATGCCTCCAAGGTCATGTGATCCTGGGAGACATGTGGTCACTGTTCTCCTGATCTCCATTGTGGTACTTATGAAGAAAGGGCCTTTTCTCTCTTGTGCCTGAAAGTTCTTCTCTCTACCCTGAAACTCACTAGGCACTGAGTAGAGGCAATCGAATTACCAAATAGCTCCCTGCTCTGCTCTTCTGGTCACCACAGGAGTCCCTTGTAAACTCTTTCTAATCACTTACTGGATACCCTTACAATTTCTGTGCTGACATCTCTTGAAACTTTTTATTCTGTCCCTGCCTTCAAGGCCCACCTTCAGCTAATCTTGGTACTGTGTGCCCTCCAGGTCAACTCCCAGCCTAGTGTCACAGATCCCTCTTTCAGACATCCTAAGACGTATTAAGTTGGAGGAAAAAGTGACAATATTATTCTAGAATTTCATTGTGAGGGGACACATTATTTTGAAGTTGTTTGATCAGCTGAGTTGCCTGTATCCTGCTATCTCAACTTCTCCCCCGGAAGTACTCAGGACTCGTTTTCCACTTTCCTCCTCCACCTCCCCACACCGTGTTTTTGGATTGTGGGAATTCATTGATCTTTAAATCTTTGTCAATATTTGCTTGTAAATTCACCTCATCCTTGGGGTTATTTCCTGTGGAAATTTATATCTTTTTCACTTTCTGATTCTAAAATGTTTGCATATTAGATTTCCTCTTTTGTTAATCTGAGAAATTCATGAATTTTTTAAAAAATATTTAGTGATTTCTATATTGTTCTCAGTTCTACTGGCATATACTTGAGCAAAATTACACTGAACAACTGTTTTTATTTTTTATCAGTTCTCAATTCAGCTTTTCAATTTTTGGTACTGGTAAGTTGGTTTTCCTCTTTGTTTCTCTTTTTTAAATTACCTGGTGCCTTAATTTTCAATTTTTACAACTTCTCCTTTGATTTTCAGGGTTGTTTTTTGTTGTTAATTGGCATTATTTAATTTGTTGGTTTTATAATTTTGTTTTACTTGCATGCCAGATTCCTTGCTCCTATCTTTTTTTTAATTGGTGTAACCAATATAAATTTTCCCTTAAGTACTGTTTTGATTACATCCCATTAGTTTCGGTATATTGTATCCTTGTTGTCATTATCTTTAATGAACTTGTTGATTGCTTCTACTCTTTCTTCTTTGATCCACCCATTCTTAAGGTTTAGGATATTTGAGTTCCAATTCGTTTTTAATCTTTGCTTCACAGGTCACGTTCATTGTAATATGATCAGAAAAAGGCATTTAATATGTTGACTTTTCGTCCTTTGAGTCAGTCACTAAACCTTTAAGAAGTGTTTAACTATGTGGCAGTTACTATGTCAAGCACTGAAAATATGAATAGAAATAAAAAGCAGATCCTTCCCTCAAGGACCTCACAATCTAATGAGGGAGAGAAAGAGGAAACAAATCTGTAGAAACAAATTTTATGTGGGATATATATGAAATGATTAAGAGAGAAAAGGCACTAGAATCGAGAAAGGTTGAGAACAGCTTCCTGTAGAAGATGGGATTTTAATTGTTTGTGAAGTTATAAAAGCTAAGCAGAAAGTCCCAATACATGGGCAACCTTTGGGAACATGCTATGAACAGTTGAGAAAAGTATTCTCCTTGTGGTTCCCTTTTAATATTTCTAAGAGGTCGTTTAAGTCTAAATTTTAAAAGATTTTAGTCATCTTAGCTTCTTTCTTATTTTCAGGTTAGCTTTGTCTAGGTTTGAACAGAGTAAATTATATCCTCCCCTATTATAGTTTTCTTGTCTATTTCCTCCTATAACATATTTAACTTTCCATTTAAGAATTTAGATGCTATTCCTTTGAGCTTCGCCTATGTTCAGTGTTGATATTAAGTCATTTATTTGTTTGCTCGTTCTTCCAGTCTACTTCTTGACTTTAGACTTATGTGAGTGCCGAGGTGTGCACAGTTCTGGGGTTATGTTGGGCCTCACTTCCCATCTTCTGTGACTGGGAGCGTGGGATTGCCTTGAGCAGTAAAAGGAAAGTTAATGTGATAGGACATTTTGTTGTAATTTTTAGGCTGAGTAAAAGAGAATGAATGCTCTTTTTGCTAAGTTATTTACTTATTTTTACTTTTCAACTTTCATTTCCACAAAATCGAGTTCCAAATTTTCACCCAATCTCTTCCCTCCTCCAACCCCATAATACCTTGCATTCTGATTATTACTTCCCTCAATCTACCCTCCCTTCTATCACACCCCTCTGTCCCTTATGCCCATCTTCTCTCTTTTCTTCTAGGTCAAGAGATTTTAATATCCCATTACCTATATTTCTTATTTCCCAGTTACATGCAAAAACAGTTCTCAACCTTCCTTTCTAAAACTTTGAGTTCTAACTTTTCTCCTTTCCTCCCTCCCTACCCATCCCCACTGTGAAGGCAAGCAATTCAATATAGGTTACATATGTGTAATTTTGCTAAAGATTTCCATAATAGTCATGTTGTGACTATATTTCCCTCCATCCTATCCTGTCCCCCCATTTATTCTTTTCTTTCTTTTGACCTTATCCCTGCATAAAAGTGTAAATTCTAATTACCCCCTTCTCTCATTTGCCCTCCCTTCTATCGTCCCCCACACACCCCGCTTATCCCTTTCTCCTCTGCTTTCCAATAGTGGAAGACAGATTTTCACACCAAATTGAGTGAGAGTGTTATTCCCTCCTTAAGTCAAATGTGATGAGAGTAAGGTTCACGTTTTCCCCCTAACCTTCCCCCTTTCCCATCCATTAAAAAAGCTTTTTCTTGCTACGAATAATTTGCCCCATTCCATTTCTCCTTTTCTCCTCCCAATATATCCCTCTCTCACCCTTTAATTTTATTTAATTAGGTATAATCCCTTCCTATTCAACTCACGTTGTGTCCTCTATGTGTGTGTCTGTGTGTGTGTGCGTGCGTGTGTGTATATAATCCCTCCAAATACCCAAACAATGAGAAAAGTCTCAAGTGTTGCAAATATTTTCCTTCCACGTAGGAATGTAAACAATTCAGCTTTACAAAGTCCTTTATGATTTCTCTTTCCTGTTTACCTTTTCATGCTTCTCTTTATTCTTGAGCTTGAAAGAAAAATTTTCTATTCAGCTCTGGTCTTTTCATCAAGAATGCTTTAAAGTCCTCTGTTTCATTGAATGACCATTTTTTCCCCTCGAAGTAATATATTCAGCTTTGCTGGGTAGGTGATTTTTGGCTTTAATCCTAGTTCCTCCAAATTCTGGTATATCATATTCCAAGCCCTTTGCTCCCTTAATGTAGAAGCTACCAGATTCTGTGTTATCCTTTTCATATTTCCACAATACTGAAATTTTTCTTTCTGGCTGCTTGCAATATTTTCTCCTTGACCTGGGAACTCCGAAATTTGGTTACCATATTCCTAGGAGTTTTTCTTTTCTGATCTCTTCCAGGAGGTGATTGGTGAATTCTTTCAATAATTTTTACCCTCTGGTTCTAGAATATCAAGGCAGTTTTCCTTGATGATTTCATGAAAGATGTTGTCTAGGCTTTTTTTTTGATCATGGCTTTCAGGTAGGCCCATAATTTTTAAATTGTCTCTCCTGGATCTATTTTCCAGGCCAGTTGTTTTTCTAATGAGATATTTCACATTGTCTTCTATTCTATCATTCTTTAGGTTTTGTTTTGAAATTTCTTGGTTTCTCATAAAGTCATTGGCTTCCATCTGCTCCATTCTAATATTTAAAGAACTATTTTCTTCGGTGAGTTTTGAACCTAATATTCTGTTTGACTAATTCTGCTCTTTAAAACTTTCTTCTCCTCACTGGCTTTTGGGGCCTCTTTTGCCATTTGAGTTAGTCTATTTTTAAAGGTGTTAATTTCTTTAGCATTTTTTGGGTCTTCTTTAGCAAGCCGTTGGCTTACTTTTCATAATTTACTTGCATCACTCTCATTTCTCTTCCCAATTTTTCCTCCACCTCTCTTACTTGACTTTCAAAATCCTTTTCGAGCTCTTTCATGGCCTGAGACCATTGAGTATGTATTTTGGAGATTTTGCATGCAGACGCCTTGACTTTTAGGTCTTGCTATGAAGACCTAAATTGTTCCTCCTCATCTGAGAAGATGGAGGAAAATATCTGTTCACCAAGAAAGCAACCTTCTGTTGTCTTATTCAATTTCCCATTTGGGGGCATTTTCCCAGCCAATTATTGACTTTTGAGTTCTTTGTCAAGGGGAGGATATACTCTGGGGACCTGTAAGTTCTCAGTTTCTCCAAGGTGGCACAATCAAGGGATAGGTGTTTATTCTTCTCCTGACCTGCACTCTGGTTTGTGAGCCAGATACCCTCTCCAGAGCCTCCACTAACTCCATCATGATGACCAGGGCCCCCAATCAGGGCCGAGATCCAGATCAATTGTTCAACTCTCCCAGGGTCTTTAGGCCAGAGCTCCAACAATGGAAGCTGGCATTACCTGGAGCCAGGGCTAGGGCCTTCTCACCCAAGTGAGAGAGCTTTCTCACTGACATTTGAAGCTGACTTTGGCATTTGTGAGTTGGGGAATCTGCAACCCACAGCTGCTGCCACTGGTGTGGTACTTTGAAGCCCTCTCCAGTCCTGTCCTTGCTGCTATGCAGCCTATGCTGGACTGTGCTCTGCTCAGCACCTGCAATGAATGCTCTTTTGGAACTGGTGGAGTAGAGCAGTCTAAGACACTTCTTTTTGGAGAAGTTTAGTCAGTTGACTGTGAGATTGAGAAAGGTAGGCCTAGAAAAACACATTTGAGAATCATCTGCATGGGGATGGCAGTTATACCCATGGAGCTGACATCTTGCCTATGGATAGCACCTTGAGGAGTACAGCAAAAGGATCTGAATTTCTCGCACGAGCTCTCCATAGTTGCACTCACTTTACTTTTCTTTCCTTTTTTCAGCAAAGGCATTTACTTAACATATGAATTCCAGTAAATGCCAGGAAAGAACCAAGTGGTAGAATCATTGCCTGCTGCCACCTACAAAAGTGTGCGGTCTTCTTATGGGCTCCAGAGGATCATTAAGATCTAAATCTGTCTTCTTTAAGATTATATTTTATTTCAATTTTTTTAAAGATTTTAGTTCCAAATTCTCTCCCTCTCTCCTTCCCTTCCCCGACCATTGAGAAGGCAAGCAATATGATAGCAGTTGTTGCTCACAGCAACCCACTTTTCCTGGACTCTGTGTCACAGATTTAAGGGATGGGGTAGATTTTTGTAGCAACTTCACCAAGTCTGTCATTGTGGTCAATACCTTACAAAACGCTAATCAGTTTTAGATGACTAACTCATATCAGTTGCTAATGCTACAGAGAAGTACACTGCTGGAGTCTCTTGAGCTCAGCAGCATTAGAATGACATCCTTCATCATCTCAAAGCTAACCTTAGAGCCCCAAGGGAAGGAAGCAGCCAGGCTTTGAGGACCCAGCTCCTCAATCTGAATGAGAGTTGGGAGAGTAGCCCTAGGACATCAACCCCCCTGGACAATCTACAGCCCTTAGCAAGGCTGGGAAACAGGAAGGGCTTCATGAATGTATCTTGATTGTCAATCTCAATGACAACTAACTGTATGTGGAAAAGCCCAGGGAGACAGGCTATGAAAGGACCATGACCAATGGGGAATATGTTCACTGGACCGACAACAAGCATGCAAGTTTACTAGGCAGAAAGTTGCCTCAGGACAGTAAGAAGACTTCAGAGTCATATTCGAGCCATACTCAAGTCTGGACAGATGAGGATAACTTCATCAGCAGAATGCAAGGAGAGCCTCCTGCAGTGGCCAGGCAATTGAGCAGAGAAGACCTAGGCTGACTCCATAGTCAAATCTTTGACCTTTTGTATTGTTTTCTTTTGTTTTTAAAATTTGTTTTGCTTTATTATCTTTTTCCTCTCGTTGTGTGTCAGGGTCCTTTAGCACTTTTTTGTTTCATGAATCCCTGGGAAGTTCTACTGAAGCTTATGAATCTACATTTCATGATATTTTGAAATGCATCAGATAAAACCACTAGGATATCCAAAGGAAGACAATTTCATTTCAAGAACAATTTAAATTAATATCTTTATCCTTTCCTATATAAAATGTTATCTATATCTTCTGTCTCTTACATCATCATAGTGATCCCAACTGTCCTTTCTCAGAGATCCATCCCATATAATAAATGACATTCTTTAAAGAGAAAAAAAAATAGCACTACATAAATTGACAAAGTACCAAAACTTGTGGAGTGTGTAACATTTGTGGATTTCTCACCTCCACAAAGAAGTAGGTTGGAGTCGTCTACTCATATATTTTCATTTGGATGATCCTTGATCTTTATAATTTCCTTATACTCACTTTGGATGTATCACTGTACTTTCCATGTAGTTTTTTTATTATTTCTTTTTAGATTTCGACATTCATTTCAACAAAATTTTGAGTTCCAATTTTTCTCCCCGTCTGTCCCCTCTCCCACTGCATAATACTTTGTGCCCTAAGTAGCCCTTCCCTCAATGTACCTTCCCTTCTATCACACCCCAAACTTTCCTTATCCCCATCTTCTCTCTTTTCTTGTAAAGCAAGATAAATTTCTATACTCCATTATCTTATTTCTTATTCGCCACTTATATGCAATAATAATTCTCAACATTCGTTTCTAATACTTTGAATTCCAAATTCTCTCCCTCTCTCCCTCCCCATCCCCAATGAGAAGGCGAGCAATTCAATACAGGCTATATATGTGTCATTTTGCTAAATACTTCCATAATAGTCATGTTTTGTAAGACTAACTATATAGCCCTCCGTCCTACCCTGTCCCCACTTTGTTTTTTCTATTCTCTCATTTGACCTTGTCCCTTCCCAAACGTGTTTACTTCTGGTTACTCCCTTCTCCCATTTTCCCCCCTTTTATCATCCCCCTCACCCCACTTTTCCCCTTCTCCCTTAATTTCTCGTAGTGTAAGATAGATTTTCATACCAAATTTAATGAGCATGTTATTCCCTCCTTAAGCCATGTGTGAAGAGAGTAAGCTTCACTTTTCCCCTCTCACCTCTTCCCTTTTCTCCTCCATTGAACAAGATTTTTCTTATCTCTTTTATGAGTGATAGCCTGCCTCATTCCATTTCTCTTTTCCCTCCTAGTATTTTCCTCTGTCACCCCTTAATTTTGTTTTGTTTTTTTATGGATATCATTTCTTCTGATTCAATTCTACTTGTACTCTTTTTCTATACATATGTGTGTGTTTGTGTGTGTATAATCCCTTCACCTTTTCAAATACTGAAAAAAGTCTCAAGAGTTACAAATATTCTCTTTTCATGTAGGAATGTAAACAATTTGGCTTTAGAAAGTCCTCTATGATTTCTCTTTCCTATTTACCTTTTCATGCTTCTCATGATTCTTGTGTTTGAAAATCAAATTTTCTATTCATTTCTGGTCTTTTCATCATAAATACTTGAAAGTCCTCTATATCATTGAAAGCCCGTTTATTCCCTTGAAGTGTTATACTCAGTTTTGCGGGGTAGATGATTCTTGATTTTAATCTTAGTTTCTTTGACTTCTTGAATATCCTATTCCAAGTCCTTTGATCCCCTAATGTAGAAACTGCCAGATCCTGTGTTATCCTTATTGTATTTCCACAATACTCAAATTGTTTCTTTCTAACTTTTTACAATATTTTCTCCTTGACCCAAGAACTCTGAAATTTGGCCACAATATTCTTAGGAGTTTCTCTTTTCGTGTCTCTTTCAGGAGGTGATCAGTGGATTCTTTCAATATTTATTTTGCCCTCTGGTTCTATAATTTCAGGGCAATTTTCCTTAATAATTTCTTGAAAGATAATGTCTAGGCTCTTTTTTTGATCATGGTTTTTAGGTAGTCACATAATTTTTCAATTGTCTCTCCTGGATCAATTTTCCAGGTCAGTTATTTTTCCAATGATATGTTTCACATGATCTTCCATTTTTTCAATCTTTTGATTTTGTTTTCTATCTTCTTGATTTATGTCATAGTCATTAGCTTCCCTGAACTCCACTCTCTCTTTTAAAGAGCTATCCTCTTCAGTGAGCTTTGGACCTTCTTTTCCATTTGACTTATTCTGCTTTGTAAACCTCCTCATTGGCTTTGTGTACCTCTTTTTCCAATTGAGTTAGCCTATTTTTAAAGGCGTTTTCTTCCTCAGCATTTTTTTGTTTCTCCTTTAGGAAGCTGATTACTTGCTTTTCAAGCTCTTCTATGGCCTGGGCCCATTTCACATGCATTTTGCAGGTACTGGAGGCAGAAGCCTTGACTTCCTCTGACAGTATCCCTTGTTCTTCTTCATCTGAAAGGATGGAAGGAGACACCTGTTCACCAAGAAAGTTACCTTCTATGGTCTATTTTTTCCCCTTTTTGGGCATTTTCCCAGCCATTTACTTGACTTCTGAATCCTCTGTCAAGAGCAAGGTCCTAGTGCTCTTCCTCCCCCCATTATTATGCTGAAGGCTGAGATTCAAATCAGCTGCACAATGCCCCCAGGGGCTTTGAGTGGGGGCAGGGCTGCCACTGAGAGCTGAGGTTCAGATCAGCTGCTCAATTCTCCCAGAAGGTTTAAGCTGAGCAGCTCCGACAATGGACCCAGGCTGATTCCATGGCCACTGTAGCCGCCTGCTGCCTGCTACTGCTGCTGTTGCTGCTGCTGCTGCCTCTGTCACGTCCGGGGGCTAGTGCTGGGGAGGACTCTGTTCTCCTCAAGCCCAGCTGGGAAAGCCCTCCCACACTGACCTTTGGACCTTTCTTCGTTGCTTGTAGGTTGAGGGATCTGGGACCTTCTCTTCTGGGAATTCTGCCCCACAGGTCTGTTCAGGTCCTGTTCCTCCCAGTGCCACACAAGCAGGGCTGGCCTCTGCTCTGCTCAGTGTCCCAAGAGATAGACCTTTCCTGTCAGCCTTCCAAGTTACCTTTGGCTGAAAACCTCTTTCACTCTGTGGTTCTGTGGCTTCTGCTGCTCTAGAATTTGTTGAGAGTCCTTTTTTATAGGCATTTTGTGGGTTGTGGGGGAAGCACTAGAGTACATGCATCTCTCTACTCCACCATCTTGGCTCTGCCCTGCACTTACCATTTGCATTGTTGTAGTTGCAGTGTATATTGTTTTCTTAATTCCACTTCTTTCACTCTGCATCAGTTCACTTAAATCTTTCCATGCTTTTCTGAATGCATCACATGCAACATTTCTTACAGCACTGTAATATTCCTTTGCAGTCATCTACCACGGTTTGTTTAGCCATTTCCCAATTGAGGGGTATCCGCTTTGTTATCATCTTAGTTATTACAAAAAATGCTGCTTTAAATTTTTTGACGTATGTGAAGAGTTTTCTCCTATCAATTCCTGGGAACATTAATCCAGTAATGGAGGCTCTAGTTCAAAGGGTACTGACATCTTAGGGAATTTATCTATGTAATTCCACATTGCTTTCCAAAGTAGTTGTACCATTTTACTGTATGACAAACAATGCATTAGTGTTCCTATCCTTCCACAACTCTTGCATTGACTATTTCCATTTTTTGTCATCTTTGACAGTTTGCAAGGTGTGACATGTTCACTTCTTAGTGATTTGTAGCATTTTTCCCCTAGTGGTGACTACTTTGCGGTTTCTCTTTTGAGAACTTTTTTAAATCCTTTCATGACATCTATTGGGGTTTACATACATCATAAACATCATACACATAAATATTCACACATACCCAGGTGTGCGTATACATCCATCCATACATACATACACAAAAATACCCAGGTGTGTGTGTGTGTGTGTGTGTGTGTGTGTGTGTGTGTATCTACATCTATATGTATCTTGGATAAAAAATACTTATCAGAGAAGTTTAATACAAATTTTCCCCTTCCAGCATTTCCTTTTTTTATGTCCCTTCTAAGTACATTAATGTTGGCTGTGTTGAAGTTTTTGTTTTCCTATAATCTACTGAATTAATTTTTGGGAAAAAATACTATAATCCATTTATCTTTTGGAATTGCCTCTGTCTCACATGAGAAGCATATGATGCTGTATGACTTTAATGTACAGTTTGTTTAGTAAAGTCATCACAAAAGAGATTTGTAAAATACATGTCCTAAAATTTTTCACTTTCATTTCTAATGTGTTAAATATCCATTGATATTTTTAAAAAACTCATTGTGTTTCCAGGAATTTTTAAGATTGTAAAGAGGATTGGGGTCCACCTCTAAAACACTGCACTTCCTCAGGCTCCTTGAGCCACTAAGTCTCAAAAGCACTCTGTGGGTAATTGGAATTCCAGAATCACCTGTACATCTCACCACCACCATCACCACCATCACCACTACCAAGTCTGTTCCAGTGCCTGGGATAAACCTTTGATGCTTTAGTCAGGTGATGACAAAGCCCAGGAGAGGACCTTAAGAAGAAAAATATTCTGACTTTGCTCTATTTTTCTCAAACTAACTTAAAGAAGGAGGCATCAAGGAAGTACGTGGTCAAGTCAGAAATCAAGTTGAATAACAAGGACAGCTTTCTATCCTCTGTTCAACAACTAGCCCATCAGTTGTTTTGCATTCGTGTCCAATTTTTTGTTACGCCATTTGAAGCCTTCATGGCAAACACACTGGAGTGGACACTTGGAGAAGACACTTCTTCTACTCACTTCATAGATGAGAAAACTGAGTCCAACAGGATTAAATGACTTACCCAGGATCATACAGCTAATATGTGTGTGAGGCCAGATTTGAACACGTCCTCCTGATTCCAGTTACAGCACTCTCTCCACTGCAGTGCCACGTGACTGCCTAATAAGGAGCATATGCAACGGTCATCATTGCCACAGGATCAAAAATATCATTGCCATATACACACCTGTGTCACTCACATCTTTGTGGTCTTTGCCATATCTTCAACACTATCACTGCTGTCTCATCTGCACAATGAGGAACATTTACACTACCACCATTATTTCATCATCGTGAATACCACTTTTAATTTTATAATAAGTAATAATAGTGGCACTTCCCTACCAAAATTATATTCAGTTCTCTGCAGACACCACCAATAAATTCCCATCACCATGACTTGCACATCCCCCATCATCACTCTATCATCACTGCAATCACTGTCACAATATCCATATTGTCACCACTATGACAATCCCTTTTAAGTTACTATGATCTTGTTCATGTACCTGCCTCCATCACTGGAACATCCTTGACACATGGTCACAATCAGTACTCTCATGCCATCACCATCACATTCATATTCTCATTACCATAACTTTCAAATCCTTGACTTCTTAGTCTCGATCTTCACACATGTGCAATCAGTTATTTCTACCATCACAATATCTCTCCTATATATCCTCTTCTCTCTACTCACACAGTCATCACCCTGATTCAGTCATGTCCTCTTGCTTGGACTGTTATAGTAACTTTCTAATTGGGCTTCTTGTATCAAATTTTTTCTTATACCAATCCATCTTACATTCAGTTGCCAGTCTGATTCTCACAAAAAGTAACTCTGGTCACATCAACCCCCTACCCAGTAAATACCAGTGTCTCCCCATTATCTCCAGGATTAAATATAAAATGCACTCTTTATCTTTTAAAGTTCTTCAGAACTGGTCCATTCCATCCATTCCAGTTTTGTCATACTTTGCTCCTCTCTGAAAACTACTTGCATGAAACCACCAGGTTTCTTTGCACTGGGTGTCCCCCTGAAATTCCTGAAATGCTCTCTCTGCTCACACCTGGTCTTTAGCTTCCATCACTTGCTTCAGGATTGACCTGAAGACCATTTTATTCTGGAGTCCTTTCCTGGTTCCCCTTAACGCTTCCCCATCTACTTGGGGCTTGTCTTCTTAAGTCTGCCTGCCTTCTGTTCTGTATGTATCAATTAAGATAATAAAATTTCTGGTTTAACCTTCTTACTGCCATTTACTTAAGGTGGGAAGGTCATGTCACATGCTAGGGCTTGCAAAATCAAGCTTGAGATATCAGCTACAGCTCTGCTGTTAATAAGCTCCTTTTCCATTTCACCTGATATAGGTCTTCTCCTGCTGAAATTGGTTGTTTGATGTGTAAATCTTTACTTCCCCCGTTGCTCTTTCACATTCCATTGCATCCATTCTGCTTATACAGTCACAACCTATATAATGTAGTTTAAAACAAATACTTGGGGCTGATTGGTGGTAAATATTCCGTGTGGGTAGTTCTCTGAGTGTCATAAAATGCAGTTTTCTCCTACATTTACACAGTAAATATAGTTGGCAGTATTACAGTAAGACCATGATCTCCTGGATAGTTTTGTCATAATATCTTATCTACCTATCTATTTACATGCTGCTTCTGACATTGTAAGTTGTAAGGGAAATTGTGAGCACTCTATGTATAGGGAAGGTTTTGTGTTTCTTTCTTCAGAAGAGATAAGTATTCATAAAGCCAGGGGGAGTGAGGGGGATTCAGCAAAAAACATTGAAGCAATTACTATTTCCAAACTTAGTTAAATACTTAGATGTGAATCTGGGAAGGGAAGTCATCTTGAAAAATGTAAGCCAACTATCATTACCATCGACATGGGAGATTCATACCAAACCTACTCCAGAATTCATCAGTTTGCCAAATTTTACTTTGGAGACTAGTAGGAATTGGAGGCCAGAAGAGTTTGCTCTGCATCTCGTCCCATGGTGGGGGAAATTCTACTGGCAGAGAGGAGCTACTTTTAATTTCTAGATGCCTTCTTCCCTGGCCTTCTGGAGCCCTTTATACACGTTATCCTCCATTCCTGGGACGCATTCCATCCTCACCACTGTTAATCAAAATTCTAGTTTCCTCGGAGGACACCTCCTCATGAGGCCTTTTCTTTTCTCCCCAAGCATTATAGAAAGGTGTTCTCTCAAATTAACTTGAATTTTCTTTGTATTTTTGTACCCCATCAGCCTTAGGTAAGAAGAGGAGCAAGAAATTTCTCTGCTCACTTGCCTTCCATTTCCTGCGTACCCCGCTGAAGGAAGGAAGGCTGACGGTGCAAGACGACTTTCACCTTCCCACTGACAGACTGACTCCTGCTTGTGAGAGATTCTCTGTGGAGAGCCTCTGGTGTGAACAGGAGCGACATTCCCTTTGACCACAGTCCTTCCATCTCCTGCTGTACCTGTCCCTTGAGGGAA
>CM053775.1:46411361-46430813 GCA_028658325.1 Potorous gilbertii
CACAACACCACTATTATGGAAGTCATTTGCAAAACTACACAGATATGGCCTACATTGAATTGCCTGCCTTCCCAAAGGGAATGGGTGGGGAGGGAGGGATGGGGAGAAACTGGAACTTAAAGTTTTAGGACCAACTGTTGAGTATTGTTCTTGCTACTAGGAAATAAGAAATACAGGTAATGGGGAATAGAAAGTTATCTTGCCCTACAGGACAAAAGAGAAGATGGGGTAAGGGAAGGGAGGGATGATAGAAGAGAGGGCAGATTGGTGATATGGGTAATTAGAATGTCCAGTGTATCGGGGAGGTGGGAGGGGACAAATGGGGAGAAATTTTGGAACCCAACATCTTGTGAAAATGAATGTAAAAAGTTAAATTTATTTTAAAAAATAAAACTGACTCAAATATATAACCATTCAAGTCATTCCCAAATTGATAAATTGTCCAAGGATATAAACAGGTAGTTTTCAGGGGAAGAAATTAAAGATATCTATAATCATATGAAAAAGTGCTCTAAATCACTACTGATTGGAGAGATGTAAATCAAAACACTTCTGAATTACCACATCACACCTATAAGGTTTGCAAACATGTCAGAACAAGAAAATGATAAATGTTGGAGAGGATGTGGGAGAGGTGGAACACTAATTCGTTGTTGGTGGAACTCTGAGCTCATCCAAGCATTCTGGAGAATGGTTTGGAACTATGCCCAAAGGGCTGCAAAAATGTGCATACCCTTTGGCCCAGCAATATCGCTAGTAGGACTGTATCCTCAAGAGATTATAAAAATTGGAAAGGGACTCATATGTACAAAAATATTTATAGCAGCACTCTTTGTGGTAGCCAAGAATTGGAAATCAAGGAGATACCCATCAATTGGGGAATGACTTAGTAAACTATGGTATTTCAATGTAATGGAGTACTATTGCGCCATAAGAAATGATGAACAAGAAGACTGCCGAAAGACCTGGAAGGACTTATATGATCTGATGCTGAGTGAAAGGAGCAGAATCAGGATAACTTTGTGCACAGCAATGACCAGAGTGTGCGAGAGTTTTTTCTGGTAGGCTTGGGACTTTGTAATAACACAAGACCTTGCTGAAAAAAAGATCACAATTATGATTTTCTAAGACAAAATGCCTCCCACACTCAGAGAAAGAAATATGGAAGTCATTCGCAGAATGTAGCAGATCACGTTTGTGTGTGTGTGAGTTTTAGTGTATTATGTTTTGATTTGTTATATGATTTCTTCCATTTATTTTAGTGCGACTACAGAGCATGACTATAGTGAAAATGTGCTCAATAGGAAAGTATATGTAGAACCTATACAGAATTGTATGTTGTTATGGGGAAGGAGGGGAGTAGCAGGGGGAAGGTGTGGGGCGGATAAAATCTTAATTAGTGATTGTAGAACATTTAAAAATAAATGAATGAATGAATATTATACAGCCAAAAAAAATAATTTCTTGTCTTAGTCAGTATATTACATAAAGAGACCAGGCCTCAGAAAAGACTTGGTTTCAAATTTTACTTCTGACAGTCACTGGTAGTGTGACCCATGGGCAAGTCTCTTGACTACTCTAAGCTTGTTTTTTCATTATAAATAAAATCTATCAGCCCTGCCTCACAAGTGTAATTATGAGGATCAAATGAAATCTTACATAGTAGTACTATCGTGGTTATAGTAAGTGCATTGCACACTAGCTATCTAGTCTTCACTCACTTTTTAACCAGCTCATCTCTTTTCCTAGTTGTACATGACTCTGACACGTTTTGTGCTATTCATGTTTGTAAGTCAAGAGTAAAACCATGCTGTAGCCCAAGACTCATGCTAGTCATATGCAAGGCCTTAACTAGTTGTTATCATGGGTTAGGCAGGGATTTTGTGACTGTATCTTTGAGTTGGAGAGCGGATGACACCAACCCAAAGGTGGGCTAAAATCATTCCCCTGCCCATCCTGATACTGGGTCTTATTGGCCTGGAGTGATTGCAGAAAGACTACAGAGCCCTAGAAGAGTGGTAGAAACCATTCAGAATCTGAGATTCCCTGGGAGACTTCAAGCCAGGAGCACAGCAAGATGGCCCACTGAGTTATTTCTGATCCTGAAAGTCAAGATTACACTTGCTTTGTGTGTCTGGAACTTTAATAATAGGTCACTGCTGACATTTTGAGGTCTCATGGGCTCTGATTTTGTTGCTGTTGTTGTAGTGAGCACTACCCGTAGTAGCAGTATGTAATACAATCTATATTCCCTCAAACCACCAAAGTGGGAGTAACCTGTGACCGTGCGTTGGTGTGAATGATGATAATAGATGGGCTGCCCACATACAGGACTCATTCCAAGTGATGAGAATATAGACGGCCAGAAAGGACCACTGATTGATGTGGGGGTGGTTTATGCCCTGGGAAGAGGGCATCTTTGAAATACTTGGCATACGGTTATAGGCTGCATAGAGCAGAAGGGAATGTAAGGTCCTAGGAAGGTATTCAGAAAAGAAGAGAATGCAGCTGCTGCACTGAGTAAGTTAGCTAACACAGTGATGCCTTCTCAGAAAAAAAAGACATTTGGAAAAATGGATTCTTGGAGAAACATCATTACATCCTCCACTCTTCTTTCCCAGCTTATGTTCCTGATGACTTGTTCACCTGGACTGCTTACAAGAAAATGGAATACTCCAAAGGGGAACTGGAAACAAGTCACGTTATGATATTCCTTTTAAATACTTTGTTCCCGACTAACAAGCATTAATGTTCTGTCCCTCATTTCTCCCATCCCCCAAAAAATAAAAGAATAAAGGAGAAACAAAACTCTTGTAACAAATATACGACATGGCTGATTTGATAGAGCTAGTTAAAGAAGTTTCTACTATTGTCCTGCAGGGGTTGCTGCAGCCCCGGCAGACCTTATGGGAATGGCAGAACCCCATGGCTTTCTGGTGAATTGGCCTATGCAGTTCATATCTTAGAGGAGTCATCGAAAATGAAACCCTGGATATATTATTACTGTATTTTTCTCTTTCTCTTCTCGATTTTTATTGTGGCTTTCACTACTACTGTAGGTTGAGAGGAAAATATGCTTATTTTCCTCTGCATGATTCGCCGTATCTCAAGGCAAATGGAAATCAAAATTATCTCAGTTTCAAACTTTACTGCCCAGGCAACGAAAGATAATTTCCCTGAATAATCCTGATGGATGCACTGCTACAATCTAGTTAATATTCCATCAGCATCTATTTTTGCCTCTCCCTTTGAGGAAGGACAGAATTTACTGAGCAAGAACCTTTAGCCAATCAGCAGAAAACTCCAGGCTCTTCCCGTCACTATGGGATAGTGAAGAGAAGGATGTAGTCACATGTCTTCAACATAAGACTACAGTGGAAAGTGGTGATGGAGGGGGTGGGGATGGGATGTAATAGGCCTGCCCATCTTGGAATCCATATGAGAGATCTTGGCTTCCTGAATGATTGGAAAATCAAAAAGATTAATAGAATAAGACTGTACAGATCTAGTCTACAAGGTACAGAAAACAACTTGCATGCATGAAACCACTGATGTTGTGAAGTAGCTTATAATGCTGGAAATTGTAAGGCTGTTTCATCTATATCTAATCCCTAATTAAAGTGAAGGCCTGAGTCGTTTATTTGTATAATTAAATTTTGTCCATCCTCCTCACCCCCATCCTAGCCATCCAGTCTCCCTTTAGGTTTGTCTCATTTATCTGGTCATTTCAAGCAAAACGTTCCAGCTGAGTAATTATCCCACTTCATTTTCCATATCCCAAAATAGGAGAGATGGAAGAGAGCTGTGAGGCCATATAGCCCAGCCCTTACAAGAATTAGAACCCCTTCTAGAACACAATCAGACCTTTCCTTGAAGACCTTCCTGGGGGGAAGGGGAGCCCACTTTCTGCCAAGGTAACTCATTCTGTGTTTGGATAGCTCTAAGTCAAGGGTCTTTGGACCCCTGAAGGATCTGTGGCTAAATATGTGGGTCTCTGAACTTGGATAGGAGAAAATCTCAGTCTTGATTTTCACTAATCCTTGGTTTCATTTGTAATCCTATGTATTTGATTTTATTCATTTTAAAACCTGAAGAAAGTCCATAAGCTTCCTCAAACTGATGGCCAAAGGGGTCCATAGAAAATAAAAGGTAAGGACCACTAACCTAAGTGTCAAGATTTTTCTCATGCATCAGGAGAATCTGCCGCTATAACTTCTACTTGTTGCTCCTAGTTATACCTTCTGGGATAGAGCAGAATAAATCTAATCCCTCTTCCAAATGCCAACCTTTCAAATACTTAAAGATAGCTCTCTTGTCCCCCCCCAGCCTAGACATTCAATTCTGAATCAAAAGTCCCTGATGTCATCTCCCTGACCTTGTGTTTCATGATCTAGAGGCACTTCAGCATCCTGATAGCATTCCTTTTAATGTTCTCCAGCTTATCCATATACTTTCCAACATGTGGCATCCAGCACTGGACACAATGAAACGCCATCGTTTTTAGAAGAAATACCTCCCCGTTTTCCCATAGAATATCACTTTGGAGAAAACCAAGAAGCATTATATATTTCACAAGCTGTAAAATATCTTTTCCAGATCTTAAAAATAGTTTCTTTGATGAAGACATAGACTGTGGCCTTCACGCTTTCTATTTGCTTTATGAATCTAGTACTGGAACAGTTGGTTACAAAATGAAGTACCAGCCAAACTTCTAGTGGAGTATGCCAGGGTTCTCCATCAGTTCCTTCAGGCATCATGAGTTTGAGAGATGAGGATGGAAAACATATGGTGCATATTGGGGGAATAGGGGCAGCATGACCTATAGTAACTGCCTGTATGCCATTGATTCATTCCTCATACCATCTATAGCTGCTTTTGGCTTTACACCTATTGGTTTCTTACCTTTGCTATGAATGCTTAGCTTTAGAATTAATTATGGCAATAGGAGCACAGTAATTAGTCTGTCTTATAAAACAATACCGTGGTAGGAAGTCAATTACATCTTTCCTGTTGCAATCACAGAAATACAGAATTGGAAGGAATTCCAGAAGTCACCTTGTCCAACTCATATTTGAGCAAGAATCCCCTCTATTGTATACCTACTAAGGTGTCACAAAGCCTTGACTTGAAGACTTCCAGATGGAAGGGTATCCACTCTATGCCAAGGCAGACCATTCTGCCTCTGGTTAACTCCATTAGGAAGTTGTCCTCTCTGCTACATCTGCCCACTGTTCCTCATCCTCTCCATCAAGCAAAACAAGTCTAATTATTCTTCCACATGGGAGCCTCTCAAATCATATTAACCATAATCCTTGCCCAAGCAAAACATTTCAAAGTGGGACTTTAATATGGCATGATATCATGGCCTGTTATCATCCATTTCCCGCCTGTAAATGCTCTCTAGTTTTACATTGTCCTTGAAATTCAACATCCAGATGTAATCTGACCAGAATGGAACACAATAGAACCATCACCAGAGTTCAATGCCATTTTTAATGTGGTCCAAAATCACACTGGCCTCTTGGGCTGTCACATCACACTGTTGGCTCATAATGAGCTTGTGGGTCATTACAAGCTCCCTGTCTTTTTCAGACAAACTGTTATCAATCCACATCTCCCCTATCTTGTACTCATGAGATTGATTTTTAAACCTCCAGCTTAAGATGTACATTGACCCTTATTAAATATCATATTATTAGATGAGTCTATATATTCTATCACGCCAAGCTCTTTTTGGACTCTCATCCAATCCTAGATCTTTGTCATCTGTCAATTAATTAAGCAAGATAGCTGTGCTTTTATCTAAGATACTGATAAAAATGTTAAATAGCACAGAGCCTAGATTCCTGGAGCACATTACTGTAGGACTTTCTAAGTTGTCATCAATTAAATAACAATTATTTTGTGTGTGTCTGGGCATTTACTAACTCTTTAATCCACCTAACTGTTCTAATATCTAGCCCATACCTGTTCATCTTGTCCGTCCCTGGAATTAGAATGAATATTTGAAATAATATAGAGTGGTGGATGTAGTACCCCCATCTTGCCCTCTCCTAAGCGTTCTGGGAGTATAGAGCAACTGTCTGAATTTATCAGGCAATTCTCCTTGTTATTCTTGATGCTACTTTCCAGAGTGAAATATGGGTCTTGGAGCCTATGCAGTGGGACAGTATGTAACTTGGCTTTTCTGTTCTTTACAGTGTAACAGAGGATAAACAATAGTGATAAAGCATAGCATGGTTAAAATATCCAACGAATCATACCGATAAGTGCCCGAGGAATTCCAAGGGAGAAGAGCACCAAGGAACGTCTCAAATGAGGAAAGGTAATGTGAAGAAGAGTTTGAAATGGGTCTTGAAATTGGCAGAGACTCAAACGTAGAAGATGGAAAAAGACTCTTTCAGGTGGGAGAATCAGGTTGAAGAGCAACAGTCAAATACATTTAAGCCTGTAGACAATAGTGAGCCACTGAAGATTTTTGATCAAGAGATGACTTATGGAAAGTGGCGTTTTAGGAAGATAAATCCGGTCGAGTTGGCGGAAGATAAAAAATAATCAATAATAATAAACCAACTCAAAATAACCCATCATAGTTAAGCAGCTATTGTACTAATTCGAATGTTAAGTGATGGAGTATATGAAATTGAAGCTCTAAGATTCTAGGAGTGTGGATGTTGTCAGAGGAGGCCATCTTGGAGAGGCATTAAATAAGAAGAGAAGACAGGATTTGGCTTTTCTATACAGTCAGCCATCAAGGAAAGAAGGATCAAAAATGATCCCAAGGATTCAAACCTGGGTAACTGGCAGTGTCAGTGATAGCAGTGACAGAGCTTTGAGAGGGTTAATATGAGTGGGAAGGGGATGGAGGATGAATTGGTACAATGTTGAGATAGTTTTGTGGACCACTGACATATTATACCAATATTAGAGGAAGCTAGATGGTATAGTGGACAGGGTGTTGGACCTGGACTGAGAAAGACATAAATTTAAATGCAGCCTCAGATACTTGTTAGCTGTGTAACTGTGGGCAAGTCGCCTAACCTCTATCTGCCTCAGTTTTATCATCTGTAAAGTAGAGATAAGATCAGCCCTTATTTCACAGGGTTGTTGTCAAGATCAATTGACATAATCATATTTATAAAAAAATTGAGCACAGTGCCTGCTACATATAACTTTATAAATGTTTCTTCGTTCCCCATTATGACATTTTTGTTGTCTATCTGTTAGTGATTGCCTAAAAAGACTAATGTGGCATAGAGTCTTACAACTGAGTGCATGCCTACACACAAACACACCCATGTGTGTATATGTATATGGAGATAAAGAGATTGACAGACGTAGTTATGGGCCTGGAGTCAGAAAGACCTGAGTTCAAATTTGGTCTCAGATACTCACTAGCTCTGTGCCCTTGGGGGTGAGTCATTTAACTTCCATTTGCATCAGTTTCCTCCTCTGTGAAATGGGGATAATAATAGCACCCTTGTGAAGATCAAATGAAATAATGATAGTAGAGCACTTAGCACAATGCCTAGCGTGGAATAACTACTACACTGTTGTGGTTCAGGTAATTCAGTAGTGTTTGTCTCTTTGTGACCCCATCTGGTTTGTTTGTTTGTTTTGTTTTTTTTTTGGCAAAGATACCGGAGAGTTTGCCATCTTTTTCTCCAGCTCATTTTACAGATGAGGAAACTGAGGCAAATAGGGTGAAGTTCTTTCTGACTCCAGGCCCAGCACCCTAACCACTGCAGTGTCATCTAGCTGCCCTAAACCCTATATAAATATTAGTTATTATATATACATATATATGTATGTATGTATGTGTCTGTGTATTAATACCTGCAAACAGATGTGAGATGAGAAGACAGCTTTGGAATCAGGAGGACATAGTTCAAGTCCTACTTCCAATGTATATTAGTTGTGTAACCTTAGGCAGATTTCTCATCCCCTTAGTGCCCCTCAGACAATTCTCTTTGATGGTACATTACAAAGCTCTCAGCTGATCTGCATCTGAGTTTGGCTCACAGTGGAAGTTACCCATATAAATGAGATCTCAGGTCCAGAAACAGAAATATACCCAGAACTAGTCTGAGGCTCTCTAGAGAGCTGATCACTCATTCTTATATGTGAAAGGAAGTAGCCAGTCAAGGTTATCTGGAACGACCCACCATGTACCAGGTTAGCTTGCTTTTCCATACTGGCACCCTGCACTGGGTTCCATTTCTTGGAAGATATTTAACAGCAGTAAAGAGAAAATAAACAAACTGTGAGCAGTAGAAGAGAAAACACATACTGTTTTCAATCCAATGGGAAGGGGGCAGCTTTCTAGTTGGCAAAGAACTATGGAGAGTAGAGATAGTGCCAAAGAGAAAGAACTAGTTGGACTTTCAAATGCCTTGACTGGATTGTATTTTGCACCTCTCCAGATATTTCTCACCAAAAGAATATATGGTTTCACATCATGACCAATATAGGTGATGGGCAGGACCCAGTGTGTTAGTATTTTAGGGTCCCAAGCAACCCAAACCTCATATGGTTCCCAGATCTCAATATAGGAACACTAAAAGTATTTTACATATCTAATAATATGTTTAGAGACAACAGAATCAAAAAGGTGCGGTATTACTGTGGTCTAAAGGGGCTTGTGTTGTGTTTGTCCTTCGTTCTCAAAGAGAATCATGTTATCAAGATGATGACACAACTTGTAGTTGACTTTGATTTGAGGGAGGGAGGGCTGTGCAAGGTCATCAACCTCACCTTCTTCTCCTGAGCCATTTGGGTCCAGTGACCTGATACTCATCAAAACGACTGGAAATGGCTCAGGGTGCAATGAGACTCTGGTCAGGTCTAAAGGGGCTATGCTTTCTCTGAAGAGTTTCTTAGGGAAAGGATATCTGTGGGAAACATTCATTGTGAATGCATTTTGAATGACTGATGGCCTCCTAGTACAATGGGTTGTTTTACAAGACAATAATCCTGTTCCTTTTGCAAAATAAATGACAAACATGCCTGATTACTGATTTAGAGAACAGTGAGGTGATCTTATTGTTTATCTGGTTATTAGCAACCAACTGGCTATGAATAAATGTCTTAAATTTAACACATGGGCGGGAAGGTTATCCTATTGACCTCCACCTCTTGAAACTTTAATTAGTATCCAATGGATACTGCAACTTCAGACCTCTATGGTTATGCAATTAAAAGGTTGTAGAGTTAGAGCTAGAAGGAGTCGGAGAGGTCAAGTAGTATAAACTCTATTTTGCAGATAAAGAAACTGATGTCCACAAAGGTCATGACTTGCCCAAGGTCACACAGGTAAGAACTAGTAGAGCGAAGATTTGAAATGAAAAACTCTGTTTGAATTTAGAATTCATTCTATTCTATCACCTCTCTGTTGCACAGGTCACATAGTCTAATGCGGTGGGGAATCTGTGGCCTTGGGGCCACATGTGAACTTCTCGTTCCTTAAGTACAGCTTTTGACTGAATCCCAGTTCTACAAAATTAAGGATTGAGAAGTCCACCTGTGGCCTCAAGATCACAGGTTCCCCACTCCTGGACTCTAACTCATATTTCATCAGGAATCCCTACTACACCATCCCCAATTCAACTTTTTCTTGAGTTAAGAAGCCTAATGGTACAAGCCTGAGATATTTCTATGGACCCGTGACCACTATACTCCTATTAGGGGCAGCTAAATTGTAGAGTGGACAGTTTGTTAGACCTCGACTCAGAAAGACATAAATTTAAATGCAGCCTCAGATACTTGTTAGCTGTGTAATTGTGGGAAAATCAACTAACCTCTATCTGCCTCAGTTTTGTGATCTGCAAACTAGCGATAAAATGGCAGTAATTTCAGATTTGTTATGAAGATGATATAAATCATATAATGATATAATCATATTTGTAAAAAGCTGATCCCAGTTCCTGGCACATAATACTCTACAAATGCTTATTTTCTTCCTTTCTGCCTTTCCCTCTATTCACGAGAAGTTTCCAAACTTCAGTAAGAGATTGATTACCAATCCCCAAAAGGGATTCAAGAAGAACAACTCTTCTTCCTCTACTCCCCACCCCACAGTAGTGACCAATTTCTGCTAGGTAGAATTGTTGGTTTGGGGAAAGAACATATTAAATCATCTTTGGAAACAACTCAAGGTTTGCAATTGTCATAGTTATTTTGAGATTCCTCACAGAGGAACACAGTGAAAAATGAGTTGCCTCAAATGCTCTGGGCAAGTGAGATGAATCAGGAAGTTAATGACTCTGAATAATCAGGTCGGGGGAGCCTTACCTCATCCCTTTACTTGCTATACATACACTCAGTTGCATTCACAGGAAACCAAGAGCCCACTGCATGGACTCCTTACAGAAAACTGAATGTTGGATGCCTCCATGGGATGAATACTCAGAATCAAGGAGTGTCTCTGTGTGGGTCATCTAACATACCATCTTCCTGATTTTGTAAAGGAGAAAACTGAGACCCATGGATGGCAAATGACATATAGCAAGCTCAACTCAATAAAGCAATCTGAAAGTCCTGGGGAGATAAAGAGATGAACATGAATTTGACCCTGTCCTCTGGGAGTTAAGATTCTACTGTACTTGAGCTGAGTCTTGAAAGGAGATAGAGATTTTGAAATACAGTGATGAAAAGGGCAATGGAGATGGCTTGTCTAAACGTACAAAGAGAAGTGGGGGAATACACAACTTCAATGAACCTTAGCAGTCAGGAGTGTAATAGACTTAGAGGTCCATTTTACAGATGAGAAAACTGAGGCTTAGAGAAGGGACTTGGCTAGGGTGACAGTGATGGAGCTGAGATTTGAACTCAGGTCCTCAGTTTCCACTGTGGTACAACCCATAATCTAGTTAAGATGGAATGACGTTTGTGAAATTAATGTAAAGCAAGTTGGAGCCTCATTGTGGAGGGCCTTAGGGAGTTTTATTGTATCCTAGAGGCTTTTGAGCAGAAGAGGGTTATGAATAGACTTAAGGCCTTTGAAAGATTATTTTGACAACTATCTAGAAGACAGATTGGAGCAGGAAAAAATGATTAAGAAATTCTTCTGTAGTCCAGGTGAGAAGTCATGAGGAGGTGATCTAGGGTGGTAGTTCTGGGAGTGGATAGAAGGAGACAGATGGGAGATATATTGTGGCAGAATGGGGAGCTAGCTTGAACCTGTTCATGAGAGTTGATTGTTAAATTTTCAGCATAGGCAATTTACACTTTGAGAGCAATAGAAGCTGCAAATCAGGGCTTGATTTATTGCTTTCTTGGTTGTCTAGACTTAAGAAAATAATGGAGAAAATGTTAACAAGGCAGATTCAATTTGAGTGCGTCCTGCATGTATGTGTGTGTATGTGTGTGTATATGTGCGTGTGTTTATTTTTGGAGTGTCGTTTATTAAATATCTCCCTACAAGTCCCTGGATAGAAATGAAAACATTCGACAAGTGATTGAATATCGGGAGTGAGGGGGAAGGAGTTAAGGCCAACTCCAAGGTTACTTATCTGGGTGACTGGAAGAATGGTAGTGCTGGAGAGAAAAACAGGGTCATTTGAAGAAGGGAGTTTTATGGGGAGGATGAATTACTGGTACAGCCTGGGCCCCCAAACCTTAGTCTCTTAAATCTTTAATCTTAAATCTTGATCTTTTCACTCCACTGGGGCTGGTGAAACATGGCATTTCTCATGTGAATTTGTTGAATGTGCAGTACTATACAGCTCATTCTTCTCTCGCTCCCATTTATCCGCAGCACACTGTTATTCTCTGTTGCTTCCCATGTCGTTACTGAAGCACTGAGTCATGGAGACAACTATTGACAAGAAAAGTTTTGCCAGGACTTAATGTCATCTTCTGAAAACCATTCTTCCAAAGGCAAATCTCACCTATAAAGAACCCTTCCAAACTCCTACCCCCATCCCAGTACGTAAGGAATTGCCCTGGGTTATAGGAAGCAAATGAAGTGGTTCCCTTTAAAAGCTCTATCTCATGGTCAAATAGAAAACTTCCATACACATGAATATACTTTAAAAGTCTGATTCCTAATGACTTAAAAAATGACTTCATCTTCATTTTATGATTAGTAATAAATATAGTACATTTTCCATTAGAGGGTTTATTTTCTTTATACATAATGCAAGCAAATACTTATATGCAATTTACTTTCTTGGGGATGAATATAGTGCTGCAATTGAGACACTAAAATATATGATAAATTGCATTCTAATGCTCAAATCATTTTCCATTTTGTGGATGTACGTAAATACAGTTTCATTGTGAGATTACCAAATTTCTTGTAAATAACCAGTTTTATCTGCTAAAAATACTGCTAAATATATGCAGTATAAGTTTGCTAACAGGGAGTTGAGCTATTTCAATGTGCGTGTCCCTGATAAATTCGATCCCAACTTACTGAAGCAGATTTTTGAGGTAGAGATGGTCTGTTCCCCCATATTACTCACCATCCTATAAGAAGAACCCAGTTTATTACCAAGGCAATTTACTGATAGGAAGATTTTACTTTTTTAAATCAAATATCCAAATGGTCTTGGATGAGTACTTGGCAGGAAGAGGACACAGGGATGAGGAGGAACCAGCTTGAAAATCTAGGACCTAGTTAGGGAGGTTACTTGTATAATGAAGGAAAGCGATAGGAAGTCAGAGAAGCTGGGTATAATTACTTTCTCTATTATTTACTCCATTTCTCATCTTTGTTAAGTTCCTTCCTCTCTCTGGGTCTCAGTTTCCTCCTCAATAAAATGAAGGAACTTTAAGGTCCCTTCATGCTCTAATATATTTCATTACTCTGACCTAATTATGATGTAGATATTCCTTCTAATGATATTGATTACAACTCAGTCATGGTTGCCCAACCTGGGCACTTAATGACCATTTCTCCTTCAAGCCTTCCCCAATCCATTATTTATTCGATATCCTACTCTACACTTTATGATTTTTCAAAAAGTTTTCACATAGCAAACAAGGGTCAAAAAAAAGCCAGTCCATCACCGAGAGTCATTCAGTTAACCATTACTCGTAACACCTCACTGACCATTAGGGTTGCCAAAGACCAAAGGACATTATGGTTTTTCAATTACACACTTCTCTGAAGACAAAATCTTCCTTGTCATGTGATATCTTTTCCTCCTACCTTCCTTCACCTCTTTATTGCCTTTGGATGACCCACCAGGTCAATTCAACTGGATAGGTTGGTACAACGGGTATTATGATTAAATATCTGGTTTAGAGGCACTGAGTACATATGTGTATGCAAGGGCTCAGAGAGTTTTCAGGAACAAGGGCAGATAGGAAATAAGCTGTCCTTTTCCATTTGAGGTTTTTATAAAAATGAAGAGTTTAAATGATGTATAATAGATCACTGACATGGAAATCATGCTCTGCCTACCCCTCCCCCCTCATAACTAATGCAAACCCAGCATCTCTGAGTCTCACATTTGTTTTCTCCTCTGTAAAAAAAAAAAATGAGGTGATAGAATGTAGAGTATACTTCCTGCCCTCAACAAGCTTTTGCTTGTGCAGCAGCCATACCCTGGTAAACTGTCTTGGCAGACAGGCTAAACCAGGCTGAGAATAGATGACAGACATCAAAACTGTCAGTGAATTAAGGGGATATCGACCCTAAGCATGTGAAGACTTCCCCCAGTGCAATGGGCAGATGAGAATAATTTGTTCCAAAGGCCATGAAGGCAGCTAAAGCATGCGCTGGGGGTGCTTAGGGCTTGGTCAGACATCCAAGATGCCAAGGTGACCCACTGCATCCAGGGTCGTTGTCAGTCATCCTGACTTTTTTCCTGACACTGGACTTCAATGACGCTAGAAGAGAGAGTAAAATGACAACTTTGCACAACTGTACCTCACTGAAATCCAATCCTTGCAAGAGTCAAGACATTACCCATGACCTCATTGGTCCTCTTTGAAAATGAAGGGCAAACAACAACACAAGATCACTAATTTCCTGTGAAATAAATCATGAAATGAGTGTCAGTTATGTGTCAACCTGTGAGCAACTGTGATGTGAATACTGCTCTTTGATAAGCCAATCATGGAATGACAGTTATCCTTCAGAAGATTGGATTGCTTATTTTCTGTTATTGATGCTCTCGGCTATTCTCTTGGTGCCTTCTCCTTTCACTGAAGCAAAATCTATGTAAATGAGGTACCTTCACACCAAACATTGTACACACTCTGACATGCTACGAAATGGAGGAAATAACTGAGAGGGTTATATTTTTCCATTTTTTTATACTGGAACATATAACAAAATACTGTTCCCATACATTCAATTGAAAGGTGTGTGTGTGTGCATGTGTGTCGTGTGTGTGTGTGTACGTGTATGTAGCGTTCACTTCAATAGTCTGAGTGTTTTGGTAGTCACAAACCCACAGAACTGCTCTCATATTTCTTAGGACGCAGGCAGTATTCTCTAGGGTGGCATTCATTGAAAAACATGATTTTCTGGTGTTTCTTCTCCTGCATCAGTCCATCATAATTGCAGACAATTTCCTTTTCCATTATTTGTCCTCTGGAAGCTGTCTTTATCCTCTCCATCCTCCCTTAATCTTTCTTTTCCTTTTATTATATTTGTGTATTTTCCCTCATTAGACATTTCTATGTACCTTTGTAATTTACAACTAATAATATCAATAACTCACATACATAGTCATTTTCACAAGACAACTCCAGGAAGAAGGGAACAGAAATAATGTTATCTCCCATTTGACAAAAAAAGAAACTGAGGTACAGAAAGATTTGACCAGGATCACACTTGTCCTATCAGAGTTTCTCCAGGTCTAACTCAAAAACCAGCATTACACATGCCATATACGTTATTCTGCCTCTACCTTAACTTCTCCTGATCAAATCTGAATATACATGCTTTCTAAATAAATGAAGACATCTGATGTCTCTTTAAATAAGCATGAAACCATTTCAATTGGCAACTAATCAGGCATCATGTGGTAGTATAAAGTGAGCCAGAGAATCCTGACTACTGCTTACTGATTTCTGGATGCCTCTGGTCAAGTCATTTATAACATTCCTAAGCCTCAGATTCCTTTTTTGTAAAATAAAAGGGCTAATTTGACTAGTTGATTTCTAAGTACAGGACAAGGGGGATGTGACTAGACAAGAGTTAGAATAAAAAAGAACCTGTGGTTTTAAATAGATGACTCAGTATGAGTTAACAGTGTAATATGGTAACCCAAAGAGCCAATCTAATCTCAGACTGCATGTCTAGGAATAGAGAGGGACTGGTACTACCCTGATCAGAGTCCATCTGGAGGAGTGTGTTGAGGAAGAAAGTGCCATTCCTAAAATGTAGCGCCCCAAAGAGAACCCAAACGTAAGTAACAGCAAACTGAACTACGTACAGAGGAGAATGAGCAGGATGGTAGATGCAACCAATGAAAGCCAAGTACTGGAAGAATACTAAATTTGGAATCAGAAAAACTTGGCTTGAATTCCGACTCTACTCTCACAAGTTGTGGGGCCTTGGGCTAGTTACTCAACCTGTCAAATCATTACACAAATGAGGTGCTCTCTGAGGTACTCTCTAGCTTTAAACTGGTCATCCATTGATGAAAGTGTTTGAGGAAAGGAAAAGTGGTCAAGGTGAAGCTGTCATGCTAGTTCTCCTGGGAGCAAGCGGTAGACGATGAACAACCAAATTCAACAGACCTGTGCGGTATTTCACCCCCAAAAAGACCCACATTTGATCTGTCTCCAAAGTTAGCATTACAAATATGCTGATGCATAATAACAAAAGCATTATATAATTCCTTCAAGCACCCTGCTCAGCACTTTCCAAATATCTGATTCTTTCTTCACAACCACTCTGGGAGGTAGGTGCTATTATTGTGCCCATTTTACAGGGGAGGAAACTGAAGGAAACAGAAGGTAAACTACATGCCCAGGGTCACGTGGCTAGTAAGTATCTGAGGCTGCATGTGAATTCTGTTCTTCTTGACTCTAGGTCCAGCATTCTCTCCACTTCACCACTTAGCATAGGTTCTACATATGTGGTGTCAGCATTTCAGAAGGCCTTGGTTTCCTTTTCTACAAAATAGGATCAGATTCAATCTCTAAACTTCGATATTCTCCTAATTGTTTCCATAAGAACCAAGGATTGACGCATGAATGTAGTACTTTATGAGTTACAGCTTTCCCTTTGCAGACTCAGAGGATATTGGGTAATCTTGAGCAAGCAGTGTATAGCTGATACCTGCTCAATGTCACCCTGCCAAGTTCCATCTCCCCTTTCCTCTCCTGTCCCATTCCCCACTCCCTCCTTGTCCCCACCATTCCAAAGTCCCCAGTTAGCTGTTGTTCGCATAGATGGAACTGGCCTCATTTGAGCCATTCTTTCCTACAAACTTATTTACCGGTCCCAGCCAAACAAATCCATTTCTGTATCCCTGAACACACTCATACTGAAATAGTTTCTGAAGGATGTGAATTAATAGGACTAGATCATCCTCAATAATGATACAGTTATTCACTGGCTGTCTAAGTAGGGCCTCTGGAAATCAGGTTTTTCACTTCTCTCTGTTTAGCATAGTGCTTCCTGAAGTTTAAAGGAAGATTTTCAGCAGTTCTCTTTACTCTCTTCAAATATGAGATTAACTATCAGCCATCACGCTGAAAACCCAGTGACTCATATCATTACTGTAATTTTCCAGTACCGGATCATGGGCAAGAGCAGAAGTGGGCCCTCTAGTCCAAGCTGGTAAAGCCTTAGAGTCAGTGCAATTCAAACACTATACATTGCCATGGATATACAGGGTGTCCCAAAAATCTTAGGGTCATTTTCGTCTATTAGAGTTGAAAATTGCACTAAGACTTTTGGGACATTCTATTTCTCCATTTTTTGGTTATATTTTACAATCATTTCCAAATATGTGTGAATTGGAGGAGGGCAGACAAATTCTCACAGCATTTTAAGCGTTGTTGCATTCATATTATTTCTTTCTTTTTTTTTTTTGAAGGACCAATTCCTTTGAAGAATTTAGAGTGTGATTTGTTCAAGTAGATTTTCAATGGATATAATTATAATTTTCTGTTTGTATTTTAAGGAGGTTATCCAAATAGTTGTGCTAACTGATTTTTACTGTGGCTAATACTGTCTGGGAAGCAGTGGTAATGGAGAAACTTGCCTTTTATCTTTTTTCCTTGAATTGCTGACTTTCCTGTCCCTCTTGGGGATTGCACATGAAGTCCTAAAGCTATATTCATATGAAAACACAGAGGTTAGGCTCTCAAATATCTACTATCTGACCTTCGAGATTAAGATAAACTGTTCTGTCTAGTTATTATGAGGGTTCTTTCAAAACTTTCCAAATATACCTTTGTTTGGAGACTGGACACATGATAGATCTCCCTCAAGGGCTTTTGGTGATTTGTTTAAGCTCTACTCGCACCCCTAAAGACATAAGAATAAACCAAAGGACAAAAAAGAAAAATTTGGTTTATGCAAATACAGACACACACACACAAGCATACACAAGCAAATAATCCATCACAAGAAGTTGCAGGTCTCATTTACCATATGTATGAAGATATAGAACTGAAACTTGCTCGTTAGATGTTTAGCGTCTAGATTGTTATGATGCCAGATTCTTTTATGTCTAATTGCCTGGGTTAACTCAGGATTTAATCCCCAAAATTCCATTTTTTGGCACTGGACATGGAAAACTTCCCCCAAGGAACTACCTTTTTTATTTAGTATGGTGGTTGGGATTTATACACATTCCTATAAAAATAGACACCCCTCTCCCGAAAACATCATTGCCAGTTCAACATTGTTGGTTAGACAGTACAAGTCCAGATCTCATATCTACAGAGCAGAGGTCCAATAGAATATGAAGTGTCTAAACTTAAAGATTCATCCAAGAATATGTTTACATTCATTTCTAGGGTTATATACAGAATATAATGCTTTGCAAATATTCCTTTACTTTCAGTCTAGATAGCAAGAAATTTTCTCAAGAAGTTATGTTGATTTATTTTGCAGACTATATCACCACTCATATTCATGAACCAAAAAATACACACTCAAATACATAAGAATGAAGGCCTACACTGTTGGGCTGAAAGGACTTAGACTTGATCATACATGAAGATAAAGAGTTGAAGCTCTTTAGAATGTTAACTATCTGACTGTTGAAAGGTAGATTCTTTTGTGTCCAGAAGATTCTTTTTGTATTCGTTTGCTACAGTTAACCTCTCACTCACAATGTGATATCCTCAACATCCATTTATTTTTAATCTGAACTTCAAGAATCTCCCTGAAATGCCTTGATTTATTTTTCCAATTGCATTAGCCGTGTGGTGACATGTTTCAGGTACAAGTAAATTACCTTTGTAAGTAACCTTCTGTAATGCTAATGAGATTAAAGATCTTCCCCAACTATTAATGGACCTGTCCTTTAAGGGGAGTTTGATTAGGGGAGATTTGCAAGAAGGCCCACACCTTTTTTGTTAATGAGGCACTGGTTCTCAAGTGTTGTGATGCCCTCTGCCTCTGAAAAATGTATAAGTACTCTGAGGTAAGGTTTTACTTTGAGGCTTACTCATGGAAAGTGTTTGTTTGGCCAGATGAGACTCTGGGCAGCCACTAAGGAGCACCTCCATGCCCCAGGGCTTTGAAAACACAGATGTTGGTGCTTCTCTCTCTGGCAACTCTATTCAGACAACTGGATCTGTCTGTTGATCTGTGATGCATGTACATATTGCTTATGGTCAGGCAGCTGGAAAACCCTGACTGTCAATTATTATTTGTATGTATTTTCTCTGATATTTAGGGTGCTGAATGTTCCCCTTGCACTAAGTGAATGATATATATATACATATATATATATATATATTTCATGAAAGTGATTGTTATCCCTCAAAAGTTGCCTTTCCTTTTAGAAAAGCTGATCTAAGAGCCTGTACAGAAGACCCTCCTGTGTATGTTGGATTCAATGCTAACATACCTTCAAAAAAATCACTTTATTTCCCTAGGCCCTCACTTCTTCAACTGTAAATAAAAATAAGCATGTTTAAATTACTTATTATATTCTTTCCCCTTTTGTAATTCCTAATTGATCAGCAGAATTCTACATTTCCCCATAATAATAATGACGCTGGCTAAATGAGGAATTCTTAATTAAATAATTTTGTTATGTTATTACTGGTACTAAAAGAAGACAGATCAAGTGTGTTACACAGGAAATATTCACACACGTACACAAGAAGAATGTCCAACATTGATAATCCAAACATAGTTGGATTATAAAATGCCAAATTTGATTTTCTATACAGAGCTTAGGTTCCGTGGAGCATCCAGCATCTGATCATGAAAATTCATGTCCAGTTGTCATGATTACTCCTCAAGATTCAATAAAACAGTCATCCCTTTGAAGTGAACTTTAAGAATCTCCCTCAACTACC
>CM053775.1:46431313-46449178 GCA_028658325.1 Potorous gilbertii
ATATTCCAGAAGACAAAGGAACTAGGACTAAAACCAAGAATCACCTACCCAGCAAAACTAAGTCTAATACTTCAGGGGAAAAAATGTTATTTCTATGAAATTGAGAACTTTCAAGCATTCTTGGTGAAGAGACCAGAGCTGAAAAGAAAATTTGACTTTCAAACACAAGAATGAGAAGAAGCATGAAAAAGTAAACAGCAAAGAGAAGCCATAAGGGACTTACCAAAATTGAACTATTTACATTCCTGCATGGAAAGACAATATTTGTAACTCTTGAAACTTTTCAGTTTCTGGGTAGTTGGTGGGATTACACACACATACACACACACACACACACACACATATACACATGTGCTCACACACACATACACACACAGATACACACATGCATGCACACGGAGAGACAGAGAGCACAAAGTGAGTTGAATAGGATAGGACGATATCCTTAAAAAATTAAGGTAAATGTATAAGAGAAATGTGTTGGGAGGAGAGAGGGTGAAATGGAATGGGTTAAATTATCTCTCATAGAAGAGGCAAGCAGGAGACATTTTAGTGGAGGGAAAAAGAGGAGAGTTGAGAAAAAAACATGAAGTTTACTCTCATAACATTCGACTAAAGCAAGGAATAAAATGCACAGTCATTTTGGTATGAAAGCCTGTCTTACAATAGAGGAAAGTGGGGGAGAAGGAGATAAGCAGGGTGGGGGGATGATGGAAGGGAGGGCAATGGGAGGAGGGAGCAATTTGAAGTCAATACTCTTAGGGAGGGACAGGATCAAAAAAGAGAATAGAAACAATGAGGGGCAGAATAGGATGGAGGAAAATATAGTTAGTCTTACACAACACGACTATCATGGAAGTCATTTGCAAAACTACACAGATATGGCCTATATTGAATTGTCTGCCTTCCCAAAGGGAATGAGTAGTGAGGGAGGCATGGGAAGAAGTTGGAACTCAAAGTTTTAGGAACAACTGTCGAGTATTGTTCTTGCTACTAGGAAATAAGAAATGCAGGAAATGGGGAATAGAAAGTTATCTGCCCCTACAGGACAAAAGAGAAGATGGGGCCAAAGGAAGGGAGCGTTGATAGAAGAGAGGGAAGATTGGTGATAGGGGAAATTAGAATGTTGGGTGTATTGGCGTGGGGGGAAGGGATCAAATGGGGAGAAAATTTGCAACCCAAAATCTTGTGAAAATGAATATAAAAAGTTAAATAAATAAATTTATATTGAAAAAAAAGAATTGTGATAATTCTTAGAACGGAGATGTTCAGAGGTAAGAGGGAGCTTACCCACACACCGTATTGTACCTAATAAAGATTTTTTATGTGGCAAATGGCCAAAGTTTTGGAAAAGGTTAACTTACATAAAAATGAAAGTATAATTTTTCCATGAGATGTAACATTTAGTACAGTTTTCTATCACCATGATGGTGACACTCTGAAGGAAAACTCATGTCCTAATGACACCTAGGAAACGAGTAAACGTGAAAATATTGAACCCTCTTTAGAACAACAGCAACAAAAACAAACCAACAACAAATGTAATTTGATGCTACGTCTTCCTTGGACAATTTTGCAGTTGAGGTTAGTTTGAGGGCCACTCGTGTTAGATTGGACCCTCTCGCTGGGGTAAAATTCCAAGGCAATCATGGTTGCAGGGGCACTTCCCTTCTTGGATGAGTCTTGTTCTTTATTGATTTCAGTCGTGTCTTACTCTTTTTGACATAATTCAAGGTTTACCTGGCAAGATACAGGAGTGGTTTGCTCTTTACTTCTTCAGCTCATTTTACAGACGAGAAACTGAGGCAAGGAGGGCTAAGTGACTGGTCCAAGGTTACACAGCTAGTAATTATCTGAGCCCAGATTTCATCTCAGAAAGTGTAGTCTTTCTGATTCCAGGCCCAGCATTTTGTCCACTGCAGCAGCACCTAACTCTTCTGGGTAAGACTCATTAATTGCAAATACTGATAAAGACTGAGGAGCACATATTGAACAATACAAGGTGCTAAATTCCCTGGATTTAAAGGGAAAATCACTTGTGATTTTATATAACTTTAATTTGAAGACGTATAATAAAGTGAAACGAAAGAAAAAGAAACATTGACAGGTCAGAATATAGTGCATCCATAGAGCATAGAATGTTTACTTTTCACTGGATTGCTGCCATTATTCATCCAGTTTTGTAATGGTGGGAAAGAATGCAAACACCTCATTTGGCAGATAGAGAAAACTCTTCCTCAAGCAATCTCAAAGGACCATAGAGGTAGAAGCAGAAGGAATCACCGAGGCTATTGAATCTAACCTACCCATTGAACTGAAGAGGTGTCAGAGGCCCAAGAGATGTGTAACACTTACTACACAGGTAGTAAGTGTCAGTAACAGGATTTGAACTTGATTGTTCTTGACTCTTAGTCCAGAGCATTTTCAATCCCCAAAATTCCTGTGCAGAGTTCAATGTAAGTTACCTGTACCTCGCACACCTGAACTGGAAAGCTGGCCATGATTAGTATCACCACACTCTGTCAAGAAGAAGGGATACTGTAGCTGCAGGCTGAGGGTCAGAGGTAAGAAGACCCTTAGAATCACTTTCAACAATGTAGATCCCATTTTGCGTATGCCTCCCTTGTGCTGAGTTATTCTAGTCAGTGTCCTGCCCTGGCTCAGAGAAAAGGGGACAGAGGATTGCATATACCAGTGGTTACCTTGGTCCTCACTGCACACTGGATGGTGCTCCAAACTGCACACACGAACAAGAACAACCAGGACAAATGCAGGTAAAGTCAAGGAAGGTGAAGAGGAGAGAGAGAGGGAAAGGCAGAGCGTGTACATATGGCAGTTAAGGACAGAGATAAAGGAGAAACACAGGCAAGAGTGAGACAGAGTTGGACACAATGAGATAGGAGGAGCATACAGAGAGAAAAGAGTATCATAGAAACATGTGAGGTATACAAAAAGAGAGCATACGGGACAATGTGAAACTTAAAGAAGGTGAAGAATGCAGGGAGTTGGGAGACGTGACAAAAAGAGCAAAGAAACTGAGAGAGACTGGAGACGTCTTGTTGACAAGAAAGGGATATAAAGGAGAGATAGGCACATGAACATCGGAGAAAAATAGGAGACAGGAAAACGAAACAAAAGTAGGAGATGTTACCTAATCAGGTGAGAGCAGCCTGGGCAAAGAAGTGGGACAGAGAGGAGACAGACACATATGAGAGGAAAGGGAATCAATTAGACAGAGAGGACGAAGAGAGAAGAGAAGGAAAGGTCACAAAGAGGAAGCAGAGGGGAAACACGGAAAGTCACATAAACAGAGGGCATAATCAGTAAGTGAAAGTACATAGAGAGACATGTAGAGCAAAGCTTGAAGGAAAATCCATCCATTGAGCAGAGAGGTGCAAAGGATGGAGGGAAACAGAGAGAGAAAAAGAAAGAAACACAGAAATACAGAGAGAGAGAGAGAGAGAGAGAGAGAGAGAGAGAGAGAGAGAGAAACACTAAGCAGAAAACAGAGGGCAAGGAGAGAAGAGGAAACAATAGGTAAGGACAGAGAGTGGAAGAACCCAGAAGAGACGTGCCCATTCCAGGATCCAGGCCACAAACAGAAGGAAGAGACATGTAAGGAGCAGAAAGGTGGCATAGTTGCATGACTATATCACCATGGAAGTAATAATAAAGAGAGGAAGAAAGTCAGCAGGAAACTCTCCTTAAAGTATTTCAAACCCTTTGGATAAGTTATCCTGGAAGCAAGATCCAAGAAAACTTCTGAACTGTAAAGCTTAGCTCCTTGAGGAGGTAAGTTACTCCACCTTGCCAACCAGAGGCATTATGAGGAAGCTGTTGATTATTAGGAGCAAACTTCTTGCTCAGAGAACTGTTTAAGATGGCCAGTTTTCCGGCTGGGGCTAGTTTGAGGAACCATTTGTGGTATACTGGAAACTCTTGTTAGGGTAAGCATCCCATTTAATCATAGTGGCAGGGGCCCTGGGAACCTGGGAGAGAGTGATTTACAACGTATCATTTCCATTTAACAGTAGAAGTTGCCGGTCCTACACACCTTCATCTACCAGGAAGCTGAATGAAGGGTAGTTGCCCAACAGTAAATAATCACTAGCAACTACTACTGATTGTAATAGTTGAATAAACTACTTTTCAGTTGTAATGCAGGCATGAGAAATTTCTTAGCCGTTTTTTTGCCTTTTGCCTTAGGTCTTTCACATCCTCCTGAGCAATGAATTAGAAAATGTATCAAACCAAAGGCTGGTTGTGAAAGTCAAGAAAAATTCGCAGTGAGCAATGTTTTCCAGAAGCAGGTAAGTCAGAAAGAGAAATATTTGAACACTGGGGTGACAGTTGGCCAGGAATTCACTACAGCTGTAGCACAGCAGGAGGTGGAATAGCCAATGGGGAAGCAACTGCTTCAGAGAGGCAGAAGCGGAGTAGCCTAATGCCAATCTTGCTTAGACTTCCACATCCAAGTTACAAAACAGCATTCAAATACAGAGATAAGTGGAACAGGTGGAGGACATCCCTCTTTTCCCTCCACAAATAGAAGAAACCCATTCACATAAATGGTGGAATTTGCTCAAACTCATTTCAAACAATGTGCCTTCCATGCTGATTCAAAACCCGGGGGTTTGTTTTTCGCCCTTCACTTAACCACACTCTCATCACTGTAGTTAGTCCCCCGCCAAGAAACACAAATCAACATTAGGTCTCTGGGTAACCCGCCCAAATCTCAGTGAACAGTGCTCACCTCCCGCAGAGGGGGTTTTCAACATATGCATCCTAGCTTGCAAAGATGTGAGATGCCAAGAGGTAAGCCAAAAGCCCTGGCAGGCATGAGAATCCTGGGCTCAAGTCCTACTTCTGCTCCTTATTGCCTGTGTGACTGTGGCCAAGGCTTTGCCCTCCTCTTGACCTCAGTTACCCTTTCTCTAAAATGATGAGGTAGAACCATATAGTGTCTGTGGTCTCTTTTAGCCCTTCTTCCTATAAAAATCTACAAGACCATTCACATATCACCTTCACATCTCTAGTTGTAGGGTGAAGGTGGTCTTGTAGGGACCAGTTGGGGACTGTTTTCTTATATTAGGAGATTATCCTGGGATCTCTGGACTGGATTTTCATGGCCTCTTAGGATAACTTCCCAGGTCCCTGAGCCTTATGTGCACATAGGGCAGATCCTGTGGTACCTTTCATCCATGAGACGTGTACCCCCAGCCCTCAGGGCCTCTCTGGTAACCATAAACTGAGTAGAATTGTTGGGCAAACCATAGCCCGTGGTGGGAGCAGACAGCCAAAGACGCTGCTGCCCAGTTTTTTGTTTCAGGAGTTCCTCACCCAACAACCTTGCCCTAACCTGTCTCACAGGCCAGGCATCCCCTCTCCCTCCCCTCCGCCAGGCACCCTACAGGACTCCTTTTAGTTTCCCCTCTTCTGGAACACTCTCCCCCTTTCAATTTACCCCTCCCTGCAAGTGGTCCACATTGCCTGCTGGGAGTTTTGAACAGCTCCCATTCCAAATGCACTCCCCACCCCTAATGTCATAAGGGAAAACAAATCTGGTTTTTGTCATTATTGTAAGAAACCAGAACATTGGATACTTCAATGAAACACCTGTATCAAAGTTAAGGAAAGTTAGAGACTGAGGGATGTCAATGTTCCCCACCTCCAACAACCACACAGATGGTCCAGGCAAAGGTTGGAGGATCCACCTTATTCTGTCAGTTCTTGAACACTTGCAACCCCCTTTCCTTGGAATAATAATAGCCAGTTCAAGATGGGGACTTCTAACAAGTATCTGATTCCCCTTCTCTCCATAGTTATTTATGAGGTCTATTTGTATTTCTCCTGTCATTAGTTGTTACTTTGTCTGTCAGTGTATATCTCCAAATGTGTCATGTGTGCTGAGAATGAGTCCATTATCCTGTAAGATTTAAAATGCAGGCAGCCAGAGACCTCAAAGGGCTGGGCCTAGGGAAATAAAAACAAAACTTTAAGACTTCTTGTTGTTCCAGTCCGTCCAACCTGGAATTACAATGGACAGCTAGGTCATTGCAGCTAAACTCATTTTAGCAGATTGTGTATGTCGAGAGACTAATCATTAAGAAGTTCAGGCACTGATCATGTGGAACTACCGAAAAAAAAATTAGCAAGAGTGTGAGTAGCTTCAGGAGCTCACCTTCTTTAAACATTCGCTTCCAATACAATTGTAAGACATGGGACACACCAGCACAAGACTGCCCACTATGGCCTGCTTGCGTGAAAGAAAGCACTCTGCTGTCATAGAGAGGCGAATGGCAGAAGCTCAAAAGCAATATAAATTGCGCCAGTTTTGAGATATCTCCATTTCACATGTTCATATGTACTTATTTGTGACAAATCTATGATAGAGCCTTTGGAACTCCTATTGATCTGATCAGCCACAACTGAACACAGTGTGTATTGACCCAAATACAGTGATGTCATTTCTTCATGTATGAAGGAAGAAAACCATGCCAGGGTTGTATCGACTCTCTCTCAGTACTACAGCTCTAATGATTGAGGTTACCTGCAGATTTAAAAGGTCAACAAAAATATATGAAAGTATAGATGGAGATGACAATGGGTGGATGGATATAAAAAAAAAAAACACATGTATTAAGTGTGTACTGTATGCTAAGTATTGTGTTAACCATTTGGGAGACACAGAAAAACAACATAGTTCCATCTCTCTAGAAGTTCATATTCTAATACACCAAACCTGACAGAGAGGAGGGTGCAAGTCAAATGGACACAAATAAACAGCAAAGCAGATGCTGATGCATCTTTTTGGGTGAGTCTTTGAGTCAACAAGCAGAAATCCCTGGCAATGTGCTAATTTCTACCAAAAAAAAGGATAATGAACAAGTGTCTTCTCTCATAAATCTTAATCTAATGCAGGACACAGCATACCAAGAGCTCTGTATAACCAATGTATTTATGGAAAAATGTGAGAAGACTCTGAGGGAAAGGAATAAAGTGAAGGATGACTGGAAAAGTCTTCATGTTGCAGGTGAGAATTTGTGGATGTGATTGTGTGGTTTGTCCTTCATTCGCAAAGAGGACCATGACATTATCTTCTCCTCTCCTCTCCTCTACCATGCTCTCCTCTCCTCTCCTCTGCTCTTCTCTCCTTTCTCCTCATCAGGTATCATTCATTTACATGAGGGTGTTCTTCCCAAAGGAAGGCAAATTTGGATGGCTAAAACGTACTTATTTGGGTTTATTGGATATATTTTTTTTCTCTAAAATTTTTAACATGCCTTAAATTCAATTCATTCAGCTCTCATTGAATGGACAGTAGATTCCTTCCCAAGAACTGTTTGATCCTTATTTTGGGACCCCATGCCTCAGAATGAGTGTCAGTAGTAATTGTTTCTCTTTTGGCCAGCAAACCTGAGGGTCTGACCCTCCCAGTTTGATTGAAGAAGGGGCACAGATCTCACCATACCATCACCTGCAGAGTCTGGAACACAGGGGATTCCTGATGGCTAACTTAGGTCTCTGTGGTGGGAGTGGCAATCATTCCAAGCCCACAATACCATCAAACTTCTCACACCATTTGATTAGTTGGCAGAATAATTAATTAGAGTACAGCCTGTGAGTGAACAGAGGGAATGAATTTGAAGTGCAAAAATGGGAAACATTTATTGGGCAAGTACAGCACACAAGTAGTTAGAGAAGAGAAAGCACCTAATCTGCTTTTGCAAAGACTGGGATTTGAGGGAGCGAGTTATGTGGTTTCACAGTATATGGAGGGAAGAGAATAGGAGGGATACAGAGTACCTGGAACCAGGATGGTTCTAGAAACTCTGTCTGTTTGGGACCGGTATGAACTAGTAGAAACTGGCCCTGAGGTTGATGGCACAACAAAGGTGATCTGGGTTCACCCAGTGGACACAGAAAAGGATCACTGGGTTGTCAAATTTCAGCTACACTCCTTCTGCTTCCTGATTGACTGATGTTGATTCCCAGGTTATTTCAGACTCTCCTGGTTAATACAGGCGTTCAAGTAAATCAAGGTGATTAGTAAACTACTTACTGTTTCGTTTCTGCCCTACAAACTTCAGCTCTGGAATTCAATTAAAACTGAATTCATCTGACTTTTGAGGAACAAAAAAAATCCTTGTTGCCAAGTGGTTTCTTAATTTGACTTTCCCTCCTCAGCTCTAGATATACTGAGGTTGCTTCGTCTAGATCTTTATCCGTTTCTAAATCTGAAGGGAAAAAAAAGAAACTTGGTACTTTTATTGAGATATCCATTTTCTGATTCTGTTGATGTTTAGGGGTGCTCAGGAAACCAAAATACTGACGTGCTCGGCCCTACCCGAATGAATTCAACACAATCTTTTTTTCAGCCAGAGAAAAATAAAGTTTATTTAAGATCCACCACATTGGGTAGACTTTTAAGGAATCTGAGCATTTGTGACACTTATACTGAAAAGTGGGCCAGAATGAATCTGAGCACGTTTATAGTGGAAAGATGGCTCTGATATGCAGAGAGTCTGTAGGAGGGATCTAAGGGTGGCCAAGGAGTCTGAAGTGACTTTAGGTGTTATTTAGGAAAGATTTTGGTAGGAACAGACAATGAAGAGCTAGGCTACCTTAAGAGTAACACATTTGGGCATGGAAAGCCAAAGCAAGTGGGAAGATTCAAAGAGAGTTCAAGGGGGTTCTTTGAGCCTGGACCCCACCAATTAGCCTTGCAAAAGTGTAAACTCCTAGTCTTGTCCTGCTTTATCATTCCCCTCACCTAGTTGATACAGGCCACATCCTAAAGAGAAAATACAGACAAAAACATAGAAAAAATAAAGTTAAGGTAAGAACAACTACCTTGGTGGTAGCCAAGAAGTAGAAATTGAGGGGATGCCCATCTATTGAGGAATGACTGAACACCTTGTGGTATATGACTATAAGGGAATACTATTGTGCTATAAGAAATGACAAAGTCAGACTTCTCAAAAACTTATACTTATATGAACTGATACTGAGTGAAATGAGCAGACCCAGGAGAACATTACACACAGTAACAGCCGCAGTATGTAAGAACTGTTTTTGGTATTTAGCCCATCACAGCAATGCAAGGACATGAAACCCTTCCAAAGGACTCATTGATATTCAGACAAATGCCATCCACATTCAGACAAAAAATGATGGGGTTGGAAGGAAGGATAAAGTAGGTTTCTCACATTCATTTTAATTCTTCTATTCAACATCACTAATATGAAAATGTGTTTAAGAGGAGTGTATGTGCAGATCTGATATAATATTGCAAGCTGTCTTGTGGGGAGAGGGGGATAAAATTTGGAACTTATGGAAGTGATTGTTAAAATTGAAAAAGAAATAAATGAATGAATTTAGCGAAAAAAACTGAAAAAGAAAACCTACTTTCTCGGAAGAGCTTTCTTCACAGCTTTTGTGCTTACCTGTCTGCCTTCTGCTTCTGCTCAGAGTAGACTTTTTTTTTTCATTTCACACCCGTTTCTACATTTTTCCTAATTCCTGGGGCACACCTCTGCCTGAACACCCGAAAGGAACTTCTTCTTCTTAGGCAAAATTTTAGGCATGTTCAATCCTAATCTACTCCCCAAGAATCCTCCTTTTTACTAGAGTTGGTACTCTCACAGCTTGCCTGCTTCAACAAATCCTCTTCAAAACCCAGGGTTCTCAATGAAACTTTTACCTGCAAGAAATTTTTTTGGGACATGCCTGCATATTAACTCTTTAAACGTCATGAGAAGGTTGAAATGGCCAGCATACAATCTCAAAGTGGACTCTAAATTTTCTCAGGTAGTTCCCCATATCCCTGCGGGATTACTCCCTAAACATCTCCCAAAACTTAATTTAAAAACAGAAATTCTTTTCAAAGCCCTCTGTGGCAGAGGTTTTCATTTGCTAGCATTGTGCCCCTGTAGCCTGTTCCAGAGGATTCTGTTAGTGAAAGTGAAAAATTAGAAATCTGCAGCATTAAAAACAGATACATAGACATAAAACATACAAAATTTCTTTACATGAAATTTATTTACTAGCGAAATTACTAGTGAAGTACTAGTGAAAGGGAGAGTCAGATCACAGCCAGAGTCCTAACAAAACTCTCATCCTGGGCCCAATACATGTAATGAAGCTTTTGTTAAGAATCTAGAGTGCAAGACTGATGTTTTCTTGGTTGCAGTGACTGTGACATTTAAAAAGGCCCAAAAGACATCATGTCCGCGAGATTTAACAGTGTTATTAACAATGCCAACATTTTAGTGGGAGCATCGTCCTTTGGTTGTCTCTCTTAGTTCAAAGATGATCGTAGTGGTTGGGCACACAAAGACACACGCAAAATCACGTAACAAAGGACCCTAGATAATAGTTGCCCATCTCAAGAAAGTGCTCGAAGGAGCTACTAAACCAAATATCCAACATGAAAAACTCCCCGGTCTGAGTTTCAAACATTTGCCCTGTTAGAAAGGAGAGAGACACACACAGGGAAACAAGAAGGGTGGAAAGGTGGAGGAATCAGAGAGAGGACTGCAGCCTCTCTGGAGAGGGAAGAAGGCCTGCAGGTGGAGGAGACCTAGGAGTTTTCCGCCCCAGGGAAGCCATGGGAGCTGAGAAGGGGAAGGCTCAGGACAGACAAGAAGACAGAGAGCTCCTGGATGCATCTTTTCGTCATTGCCCCTGGCTACCTCTTTGTGACCCTGGCACTGCCAATGTGGAGGTATGAGACTGGGGGGGGGGAGGGGTCGTGGAGAAGCCAGGAGGAGAAATTGCCACTCAGGAGCACTGGCCGCCCCAGCCCCGCCCCTAGACTCCTACGCCCTGAGCAGGCATAGAAGGAGGGCTATTCAAGAGCTGTTCCCCTCTCCCCCGTGAGGGGGCGTAGTCGAGAGGTTGTAACTCAAGCTTCCGTCCTATTCCCGTCTCCCTATTGGCCGCACAGAGGCCAGAAGCCTCTTGTGGGGGAGATGCTACTGCAGATTGGGATCTGGGCCTTGCTGCTGCCAAGCATCTCGTGGTAAGGGCTACCAGGTTGAGTGGTAGTGTTGCACGTGCTCGCGTAGTAGTGAGAGGGAGGGAACCTGCGGGGCCGAGAGGGTTGGGGAACCGAGCCCCAGGAACGGAGGCTGACATCCACCTCCATTGCCGCCACCGATCCTGCTGGCCTGCTTGGGGCCCAGAGCTGCGCAGCTGCGCCTGTCTGGGGGCGGGGGGCATGGAGGCTTCCACCTTGGCCCTGTCTGCCGGACTAGAGCAGGAAGGGGGTCCTGGGCAGGAGCTCTAAGGGGCTAAAAGGAGCTCTCCAGGGCTGCAGAGAGGCACCCTTGGTTTGAGCTTCCTTGGGGAAATATGCCAGCAATTTAAAAGAAGTTTTACTTTACGATGCCAAGTTATACTTTGGTAACATACTATCGCAGTTGGCCTGCTCCTCGAAAATGAGCTTTGATCACAGAAATGAAACCCTTTCTATAAGAGTTCAGCCTCAAGAAGGAAATAAAGCTGCTTCTGGTGACATATCATTCCTCGCAGGGAGTGAAAACTGTTTGTCAAAATTTGTTTTATTTCTTACTTTATGGTCCATCACAGAATCTCCTTTCAGATATCTGGATGCATTAGATATGTACATGGACCCTGTCAGTAGAAGAATTGCCATGGGTATGATCCTCAAGATTGCCCATTCCCAGAAATGCCAACAGTTCATCCTGCTCACTCCACAAGACATGGACGTTCTGCTCATAAATCCTCTGAGTAGAATGCTCATATTGCCAGATACTGAAAGGGGCCAGAGAACCTGCCTTTCCAACCAATTAGGCAAGAGGAAGAAGACTGAAGCAGATTTATAATTTTTAAAAGTAAGGTTTTGTTTTTGTTTTTGTTTTTGTTTTTTAATATACATCTCCTGTTTTCTGTTTGCATCACTATGGCATTCAATGTATACTCCCTTGCCACTTCTCAGAGAACCATCCCATATGACAAACAGTATTTTTTGTAGAAGAAAAAGAAGACAAAAGGTCACACAATTGATTGATACATGTATCCAAAAACATGGGTAATATTTATTACCTATGAACCTTCCACCTCCATGAAGGGCTATCTCTTCATTAGAGTCCTGCTTGGATTTTATACTTTTGACTGGTGTGTGCGTTCCTTCCATTTACATTGTTGTACTTGCTGTGTATATTGCTTGTTCTTACATCTCTCTGCACATAATTTCTTACAGCACAGTAATATTCTATTATATTCAGGCATTCCTCGATTCATGGAAATCCACTTTGTTTCCAGTTTTCAGCAATAATAAAAAAGTGTTGCTGTATTTTCGAGTACATGGGGACATTTTTTTCTTATCGATGACTTCCTTGATAACTAAGCTCAGTAATCGAGTCTCTAGTTCCAAAGATACGAACACTTTACTACATTTGTATAATTCCAAATTCCTTTAGAAGACAATTCACAATTCTGAAAATGAATTACTGTGCCTGTCTTTCACAGCCTCTGTGACGTTGACTTTTGCCGTGTTTTGTCATTTTTGCCATTTTACAGAGTGGAAGGTGAGAGTTTATCATTGTCTCATTGCATTTCTACTTTATTACTCATTTGCAGCATTTTTCACGCAGTTGTGAATTCTTTGCAATTCTTTGGACAACTGTTCATATCCTTTAACCTTTTGTCTGTTGAGAAATGGATACACGAAATTTTAGATTCTTAACTCTGATCAGAAAAAAATTGATATAAATTATTTTCCTCATTTGTCCACTTCCCTTTTTCCCTTAGAAGCATTAATTTTGCCTGTGCAGAAATTTTTCAGTTTCAAGTTCCTTCTTCAGCTGCAAACACACTACTGTGTTCCTTCAGTTACTATACTGCCTTTGCCGGGAAATCTCCCTGTGTCCATGCTTTCCCACTCTTCCAGGTGCCAGGTGACCCAGAGGTTCCAGTTCCCCCTCAATCCCCGCCCCTACATAGCGTAAGTGGCCATTTGAAGTACCATTTTCCTGTGCCTTATCTAGTGTAAGACCGTAATCACCCTTCATTCCTAAGAATATTCGTCTGTTGAACCCCATCTCACTTCCAAAATAAGGGCTCCTTCCTTTCTCGTTTAATTCATTTTCAGTATTTCTACCCTCCTCCTCACCCCTTCTCCTCTCTTTCCCCCTGATACCCTCTCCCCTTTTGTGTACCTTCCCATAGTGTAACCTAGTGTCGCAAAAGAAGCATTCTCCTGTAGGCCAGGTGTTGCCAGGTCCTGTCCGTAATGCCCCCAACAGGATCTTCATTGTTACCTCCACCAAATTTCCACTTTACCGCTGTCTCCTTCCACACATTTAGAAAAAGTCTTGCTGATCTCTCTGTTTTCACTGTGTTACTGTTACTATCTTTGCCTGAAGCATTAATTCACTCCTGCCTTTCTGTTGTTTTGGGTGTTCAAGAGGGAAATAATCTCTTCAGTTCTGATTTTCCTTGCCAAAATGTTTCATACTCCTTGTTCTTGTCCTTTTTTCCCTATGCCTTTTTCTTTCTTGATTTCTCTGGTTAAACTCAGATTTAAAGGGGAGGGTAACTGTTCTGCATAAAACTGCATCCTCACTTCTGTTTCTCTTCAAAGCATAGTACATTATTCCATTGGGCACAGAATAGTCTTCTGATCTTTCAATGTTCTTTCCCTTGTATTTGAAGGTCCTTCTTCTGGTGACTTGCATAACTTCTTAGTTCTGAATTAAATGAAATGTAACCATTATGTGATTATCTTCTGGAATCATTCTGTGAGTTCTTTCAACGGGAATTTTCATTTTCTGCGTTCAGAAGTTCTGGACATTTGTAGTATTTCCTTTATTGTGATGTTCAGATATTCTGTCTTGTTGTATTCTTCTAGAAGACCTACGATCCTTATGTTGTCACTGTACATCTTGCCTTGAAATTCATATTTTCCTTGCATAATGACCGTATTTTTATTTCATGGTTTTTTTTGGCTCCTCTTTTTCTAGGTTGTCCACTGCAGTGTATTTACCTTCTTAATTTATTATCTCTTTTGTTTCTTTGGTAAGGCTTGTAATTCATTGCACCTTCAGCTTTTTCTATTGCACTCATTGAGATGGCTCTGGAGGATTAGTGAGGCTGGTGACCCAGCACAGCCCTCCCTCAAAATAAAGTCAGATACAAGCCATGTCATCATTTCTCTGATGGCATGGTCTTCTTCAGCAACGAAGAACGAACAGAATCCTGTGAGTAGACGCAGCTACTTGAATGGGGAAAGAGCTGCCTCGGTAACTCAGCTTCTCCTCTCCTTTCTGCCTCCCTCTCCCTTCCTTCTCCTCTACAAGGGAAGGTAAATTTGAATTGGTAAAAGACGTGTAGTTGGTTCATATTTTATTGACTAGTTTCTTTCCCTTCCCTTCCCTTCCCTTCCCTTCCTTTCCCTTCTCTTCCCTTCCCTTCTCTTCCCTTCCCTTCCACACACTTCCCTTCCTTTCCATTCCTTCCCTGTCCTGTCTTTTCCTTTTCCAAAACCTTGATCCCACTGCACTCTGAAGTTGGGATGCCAACGTGCACCTGCCTAAGGGCTCTTATTAAATTCTGGCTTTAGAATGATTATCAATATTAACTGTTGCTGTTCCTCTCCCAGTCAAGGTCTCCTATTGCATCCTGGGTCATCTCCAGTCATCCTGATGAATATCAGGAAACTGTATTCAAATGACTGTGGAGGAGAAGTCGGGCTGGTCACTTTTCACAGCCCTCTGTCACTCAAAACAAAGTCAGCTGCAAGTCATGTTGTCATTTCTCTGATGGTATGGTCTTCTTCCACAACAAAGGATGGATATAGCAACAATTCAGTTAATTGTTTTTACCGTGCCAGACATAAGTTCTCTTCACATAATTCTCATTACTCATTTGAATCACTGAGGAGTGGAATGTTGTGGTCCCATTTTCTCAAATTCCACAGAGTTCTCTGTTAGATCAAGTGCTGAATTATTTTACTTTTTGTTGCTTCAGTATTTCTTCATGAACTGGTGCCTGAACTTGTTCAATATGAAGGCCATATTTTCCTTTTGGTGCTATCACTCCTCCTTTTGATTTATCTGTTTATGTTGAAATTTTTTGAGTTTTCTACTTCCCAATATCTATGGAACTTCCATTATTTTTTACCCATCATTTTTCTTATCCCTCACTTCCTGACTCCCTTCCATATGATTTTAGTTCCTTAGGAGACGGCTCTCAAAGCCTCTCAGCTTCTTTCCATACTGAGCACTAAACTATGACTCTGCCTCCAAGGGACTGTTGAGTGATCTCAATTGGTCCCAACTAGTTGCTGTGGCAAAGTATTGGAATACTTGGTGGAGTATTGAAAACCATTCACATATACATTTCTTATCCTGCTGACTTGTCCCTCTCTGCTTTTCATGTCTCTGCCCTGACACAGGCAGTTCAGAATTTACTTTGCTCAGTATCTGTCATACAGAACTTTGCAGAGCAGTTTCTTCTAGGTTGCTACCACTGACTGACTTTTTCATTCTTGAAGGTCTCTAACCAAGCTGTCTATGAAGTACAGAACGAACTTTCACAGACTGGAGCTAGACAATCCATATAAAGAGGGAGGGGAAACCAGAGTTGGGGGGGTGGATTTTGAGGTATGTCTATGTGATGTACTTGTTTCTACTAATGCAGCCCCACTATCAGCTTCATGGTATGTACATAAAGAGGCCTTGATTTATAATTTAATGTGATTGTGCTGTTTGTGCACAATGGGGTTTTATGTGTGTATACATCTATAGATGTATTTTCTCAAAGTATCTGCAGTAAATATTTCAGTGCTTTGAAAAAATTATATTTCATAAATGTGTTTCAGAAATTAAAAAATATTTTGTTCCCTCAAGTGGTAGAAATGGTAGAATAATAAAACCAAGCCTTGAAAGATGAAAAGAACATAAAAATCTATTTTCTGTACTGTATTGTTTTCAAAAATTCGACTATTCATAGTTTTAATCTAATTTAAAGTCATTCTTTATAAACTCATCTCCCTTAGGGAAATTTATGTAACCGGACTTTGTCCATATCCAGATCACTTAGCATGTAGGCTTCCTCACAGGAGGAGCTAAGGGTCTGCTTCTGGATGAAAACATTCCAGGTTCCCTTACCACATGTGTGAAAGCAGCCTCTTTCCACTGGCCCTGTTGTCAAAACAGGTTGAGTCCAGATAAGGAAATATTACTTTAATTATCTTTACTTACTCTTTCTTACTTTAATTCCCAGGAGTCCTGCTCCCTCTATGAATTCAGTGTCTTAACTGGCTCTATGAATATTCCCATGCAAATGTATTGCCATGCCAATCCATGCAAGACCTTTATTCACCTTCCCCACACTGACACAGGACTTTTCTTAGTCTTCCTTTCTTCCTACATGAAAAAAAGCAAATTTTTGGATTTAGGGGATCTATTTTTCCTTCCGCTGACTCTTGGGGAGCTAAATTCTCTGTTATTTCTTTGCTTAACTAAACCACTGGGGTGGGGATGGGGTTTCACTCTAGCCCTCTTTCAGAAACAGCCTGAATGCCAGCTAGTGCTGAGAGGGTCGACTCTCCCAAAGTTAGCACCAGAAGTGAATAAACACCTCTCCCCTCCAAAACCAACAGTCTCCTGACTGTTGCTTACCAAGTGTTGAAGGAAACATTCTTCTTTTGTGCTGTGTGAACGTTGGGTTTGTAATGCTTGTACTATCGAATATCTATTCAATATGCTAGGATTTCCCTTTTTACAAGGGAACTAGACAATGATTCAGACAATCAAAGAAATAATCAAACTTGAGGACGTCTGATGCCCAGGGCTCCTCAATATACCAGTGACCCTTTGTGAAGTAAGCTTTAACTGAACTCTGAGATGCCCACAACTGATGAAACCAGTCTTGACCAGCTCAGAGAGAAAAAAAATCATGTTGGTTCCTGAATTATTTAAACAGCAGAAAAGATCCTGTTTTCTGATTTATCATATCTACAGATATCTTATCCTTAGACACCCCCACTTCGTGCCTGACTTCCTAATTTATTGTGCTGCTCCCTTAATTCTGAATTGCCCATTAATACCCCAGAAAGTCCTATGTACCTCAGATATGCATAAATACTTTCCCACTCCCCGTCAAGAAGATGAGAACATTGATTCATTGTGCATAATACCAAAATTTTCACAAGGTGATTTTTCATAAGCTGTGCTGAGGTTGTCTTAATTTGTCTCTCTTCCTGTGTTAATATGTATATCGATATATTTTGAAAACAAGAGTAATTTTGCATAATGAATGGGGAAAAGTCAATAAACATCAAAACATGAGTGTGTTCTCACTTCTGGAGGAAGACTGCCCTACTCGACCTACTCAAGCACAGAATCATTGAATGATTTCTCCTTTAAAAGTGAAAGCAAATGAAACAGCTCTAGCATGCTGTTTATAACAGGGGATAGAATGTCTTGGGGGTCATGGTCACCAAAAATGCTCCTCTTCTCCCAAGGCCACTCTTTGGTTATCCTCCAGCGTTTGTCACGAGACAAAATTGCCAAAGGGAAAATTCCTTTTCTCTATGTTCCTCCTGCACTGGGAGATCTGTACCATGACAAACAAGGCAGGGGGTTAATTACATAAGAAAAATGAGAATTCTATTTGTCTACCCAGATGTGAGTCACCTTCTTCACTGTGCTGAAAAGAGAAGATTATATTGTAGGGATTTCTTATAAATGCTTTATAATACACTAAAACCCACAGACGATTCTTCCACTTATGTCACTGTGACTACATAACGTCACTATAGGGAAAATATGCTCAATAGGAAAGTATATGTCGAACCTATACAGAATTGTATGCTGTCATGGGGAGGGAGGGGGA
>CM053775.1:46449678-46465983 GCA_028658325.1 Potorous gilbertii
AAAGTAACAGAAATAGTTAATGTGAAATGTACTATAGAGTGTCCCTCCCTTAAATTATCGATCTAATATTAGAATTTCAGTGATGTTCTTACATTCCTACTCTTAAGATGTTTACTCTTGAGTAGTTTGAGCTGAATCACTCCCAAGTGTCCTCCAGGCCAGAGTTGTGTCTTGTGGGGAGCCCAGTTCAAGCTGAATGATGGATTCTGGTGTCCTTCTCCCCTTCCACTAGGATTCACACACACACACACACACACACACACACAGACACACGCACATAGGAAATCAACTACATGGAAATATTTGAAGCCCAAAGAGATGATCAGAGAATAGGGGAGTGTAACAGTAGTGTGAGAGAAGTGTATCCAGATATTCCAGGAAAGATTCTTGGGAGGTACTGGTGACAGATGGTGGATTGAATCTGATGGCTATGGATGCATTTGGGGGGCAGGGTTAACACCCAGAAAGAAGAAACAACCCACCAAAAAATAACCCCAAAACTCAAGCCACTTTAGTTTACATGGAAACATTAGATGTCAGGAAAAGAAAAGGGAGGTGGAAAGTCTGCCTCAGACATCGTAAAGGTTGACCCAACTCTATTCACAAAGAGAGATGGTGCTATGTAATGCACCTTTGATGGGAAATACCTTGCGGTCTATGTGTGTGTGTGTGTGTGTGTGTGTGTGTGTGTGTGTGTATGTGTGTGTGCATGTGTGTTTGTGTGTGTGTGTGGTATGATACCCCCAGTCTATTACATTTTCCTTAAGGACCATACTTTAAACCCAAATCACTCTGGCTCTCTTCAGTTGGAAAACAATAGGTCCCAGGTCAAGCCTCACTTAGTTGTGATTCTTTGGGCTTGATAGCTCCCAGTGAGTGTAAATAGAATTTGTTTCTCTTTTGGCCAGAAAACCTGAGGCTCTTCCCCTCCAAGAATGATTTTTTTTTGAGTAGGTAGAAGTGTGCATTCTTTTCCTGATGTATTATTTAGTCTGAATCATTGTATGGGTGTTGCCACATTCAAATGGAGACCTAGAAAAGATTTTAACTTAAAAAGACAAAGGTTTCCCACTGCATTCAGGACATTTCCAGCAGTCATGATAGATGTGTTGCCACTGGACCAAGATGGCTCCGGAGGAGAAAGGGAGATTGGTACTTTTGCACAGCCATCCCTCACTTTATTCATTACAATTCATTTGTAAATCATGGCATTACCTTAGTGAGGTCATAGTCCCTTCAGAGAATGAAGGACAAACACAAACAATATGCCTAGTGATTGTGGACAGCCAGGGAGAAGGGTATTGGAATGCATTCTGTAAACCATCTTGAGCCTCTCTTGACCTCAAAAAAGTCAAAAAACCTGGATCAGGAAAAAAAAGGCTTCCTGGCCTCCTCTGAGTTAATATATTATAACCTTTTGCACGATCCCTGAATGAAGTCAAAATCCTCCTGCTGTGTCACCATTCACAAGACAATATGAAGCTGACCTGGAGCATTCTCCTGTTTATAATAAGTACCAGGCCCCTTGAATTGGACACTACATTGATTAATAGGCAGTGCCCTGGGCCACACCCCACCCAGCTCCAAGCTGCTGCGTGAGAGAATCTGGATGTCCCTGGCAGACAGCAGTGTAACTCTACAAGGTGCAGGAGCCAATCAGCCTCTGCTCTTTGTAAGCCCACCCTTCTCTGTTCCAGTTGCAGAAATGTATCATTTAGGTAATTGATGGCAAATTATTTTTTCTCCATCTGCACCATTCCCTGATTAGTAAAGCAAAAGATAATAATGGTTGTTGTTGTAGGATCAAAATTATAAAATTATTTTAAAGTGATTAACACGACTGGCATTTCCTAAACATTCTATGATTATTCTCTAATTTAATGAATTTTTCCTACTTGATAATTTTAAGGTGATTTTAAAATGCCAACAATAATAAGATCAATAATTTCTATACCTGCTTATTTGGAAATGTAGCTTATGTCATCTGAAGTTTACTGTTTGTGTTATAGTGTATTTCCAAATTGTACTGTTTCTAAAATTTTCTTATATTGTAAAACTCAAGAGATCTAACATTTCTGTTATAAAACAGAAATAGTTATTAGACAAAGTCATTTTTAATCTGGATTTTGTTACATGTGAATTGAGGTTTTAAAATGGTAGGAAGAAATCAGAAAATTTGAAACTGTTAAATATTTAATGAGGTATATTTAATTATAAGTAGAAAATAGTAATGTTATATGTTGTACTAGCAATTTTCATTTACCAGCCTTGACTATTATGAAAGTATATAAGGGGGCTTAAAGATGTAGCTTCAGTGTATTGATAATGAGATAAATGATTTTCTGTTCATGGTATTTGGAAGTACATTCTTCTAAATTAATAATGGTTTTGCTTAAAGTTTTAAATATTTAATACTATTGAGGATTTTGTCTTTCTAAATTTCTTATATTGTTTAATTTGGTAAAGAGTTGGATTAGCTATGTTTGTAAAAAAAAAGAAAGCCATAGCTCTTATAAACGACTTGGTAGATTAAGAATTGTACTATCAGGAAAAAAAAAGTAAGGGAGGAATGAACGAACGAATGGGTTAGGGAGCTATTAAGCCATTCTATCAGCCCTGCTGACCATATGTTGTAATAGTCTAATGAACTGTAACAGAAAGAAATTTATAAAAGCCCAAGTTTTGGGAGGAGCCAAGATAGCAGAGTAGAAAGATTCACATATGCTAGCTCTGAACCCACAGCCCATAAATTACCTGTTAAAAGGACCTCCCAACAAATTCTGGAGCAGTGGAAGCCGCACAACAACAGATTGGAGGATATTTCTGTTCCAGAGAGCCCTGGAAAACCGGCACCAAGGGTCCATCGCACACCAGACCCAGAGCAGAGCCCAGCCTTGCCTTGCCCACACGACCCCGAGAGGAGCAGATCCAAGCAGGCTCCAGGGACAGAATCTCCAGCAGCCGTGAAGGTCCCTCTACACACAGACACTACAAGTAAGTGACAGAGACTTCTGGGCTGGCTGAGAGGGGAGCAGGGTATCTACATAACTCAGGTCCCCTCAGGAGGCAGAAGCGGATAGAAGCTCCCAAAGCAGGCAGCACCTCAGCTCCATTACTGAAGGGCTCTGTGTAAACCCCCTGAGGGAGATTAGCCTGGGAGGTGGCCCTGCCCCCACCTGAGAGCCTGAATTTAATCTTACCCTGAATAGCAGCCAGGCCTGCCCCTGAAAGCCCCGAGGCCGGGGAGCAACATTTTAATCTCAGACCCCAAGCACTAGCTGGGCAGATGTAGGCTGAGGTGGAGAGGAACCTCAGAAGTCAAGTAACTGGCTGGGAAAACGCCCAGAAAAGGGAAAAAAAATAAGACCATAGAAGGTTACTTTCTTAGTGACCATATGTTTCCTCCTTTCCTTTCAGATAAGGAAGAACAACGTTTACCATCAGGGAAAGACGTGTAAGTCAAGTCCTCTGTACCCCAAACATCTGAAATAGATTTCTAATGGGCTCAGGCCGTGGAAGACCTCAGAAAGGATTTTGAAAATCAAGTTAGACAGGGGGAGGAAAAACTGAGAAGAGAAATGAGAGAGATGCAAGAAAAGCATGAAAAATGGGTCAATGCCTTGAAAAAGGAGACCCCAAAAATGCTGAAAAAAATAACACCTTGAAAAATAGGCTAACTCAATTGGCAAAAGAGGTTCAAAAAGCCATTGAGGAGAAGAATGCTTTCAACAGAAGAATTAGCCAAATGAAAAAAGAGGTTCAATAGCTCACTGAAGAAAATAGTTCTCTCAAAAGTAGAATGGAACAGATGGAGGCTAATGACTTTCTGAGAAACAAAGAAATCACAAAAAAAACCAAAGGACTGAAAAAATGGAAGAGAATGTGAAATATCTCATTGGAAAAACAACTAACCTGGAAAATAGATCCAGGAGAGCAATTTTAAAATTATGGGACTACCTGAAAGCCATGATCAAAAAATGAGCCTAACATCATCTTTCAAGAAATTATCAAGGAAAACTGCCCTGATATTCTAGAACCAGAGGGCCAAATTAGAATTCAAGGAATCCACCAATTACCACCTGAAAGACATCCAAAAACATAAACTCCTAGGAGCATTGTGGCCAAATTCCAGAGTTCACAAGTCAAGGAGAAAATATTGCAAGCAACTAGAAAGAAACAATTCCAGTGTTGTGGAAATACAATCAGTATAACACAAGATCTAGCACCTTCTACGTTAAGAGATCAAAGGATGTGGAATAGGATATTCCAGAAGTCAAAGGAACTAGGACTAAAACCAAGAATCACCTACCCAGAAAAACTGAGTCTAATACTTCAGGAGAAAAAATATTCTTTCAATGTAATAGAGGACTTTCAAGCATTCTTGATGAAAAGACCAGAGCTGAAAAGAACATTTCACTTTCAAACACAAGAATGAGAAGAAGCATGAAAAAGTAAACAGCATAGAGAGGTCATAAGGGACTTACCAAAGTTGAACTGTTTTCATTCCTGCATGGAAAGACAATATTTGTTACTCTTGAAACTTTTCAGTATCTGGGTAGTTGGTGGTATTACACACACACACACATACACACACACACACACACATGTACAGGCATGCACGCACACACACATACACACATGCACGCACACAGAGATACAGAGAGCACATAGTGAATTGAATAGGATGGAATCATTTCTTAACAATATTAAGGTAGACGATGAGAGAGAAATGTATTGGGAGGAGAGAGGGTGAAATGGAATGGGGCAAATTATCTCTCATAGAAGAGGCAAGCAGGAGACTTTTTAGTGGAGGGAAAAAGAGGAGAGGTGAGAAAAAACATGAAGTTTACTGTCATCACCTTCGACTAAAGCAAGGAATAAAACACACACTCATTTTGATATGAAAACCTATGTTACAATACAGGAAAGTGGGGGAGAAGGAGATAATCATGGTGGAGGGGATGATGGAAGGGAGGGCAGTGGGAGGAAGGAGCAATTTGAAGCCAGCACTCGGGTAGGGACAGGATCAAAAGAGAAAATTGAAGAAATGGGGAGCAGGATAGGATGGAGGGAAATATAGTTAGTCTTACACAACATGCTTTTTACTGAAGTCATTTGCAAAACTACACAGATATGGCCTATATTGAATTGCCTGCCTTCTCAAAGGGAATGGGTGGGGAGGGAGAAAGGGGGAGAAGTTGGAACTCAAAGTTTTAGGAACAACTGTTGAGTATTTTTCTTGCTACTAGGAAATAAGAAATCCAGGTAATAGGAAATAGAAGGTTATCTGGCCCTACAGGACAAAAGAGAAGATGGGGACAAGGGAAGGGAGGGAAGCTAGAAGAGAGGGCAGATTGGTGAAAGGGGAAGTTAGAATGCTCGATGTATTGGGGAGGGGGGAGGGGACAAATGGCGAGAAAATTTGGAACCCAAAATTTTGTGGAAATGAATGCAAAGAGTTAAATAAGTAGATTTATATTAAAAAGAAAAAAAAATCCCAAGTTTTGGCTATACCTAAAATGAAGTTAAGGAATTAAAAAGAATTTAAAATTCTCATCGTTCCTGTGCAATAGTTTTCTTTGTTGTTAAATACCTATTGGGAAAATGGGAATTTTTGAACAAAATATGGGTGTGATTTTTTTAAGCCTGCTTAAACTAACGATATATGTTTGTGAATGTGTGTCTGTGTGTGTGAGTGCATGTGTGTTTAGATAGGTATACGTGTGTATGTATATATATATATATATATATTTATATACACACATATGTATATATAAATATACATATATATGTGTATACACATATTATATATACGTGTGTTTCTGTGTGTGGTTGGTCTGGTAGAACTCGTTACTGCAATAAGGCTAATTCAATTGGCTATGTCCTTCATGGTTTTAAAAACTGAGTCTCTTCCCCATTATAAACACCTTTTTGACTAGAGGGAAGTGGCAACTAGAAATTTTGTTGCAAAAAGGAATTTAGTTTGCTATAGTGCTTTGGGAATTTATTTATGTTACTTAAGAAGTATAAGACAGATAAACCCACATGAAGGCTGCTAACACAGGTTCACTCTTGATGTGATCAGACAGGAAAGACAGGAAGACACCTTGACGGGTTTAATGATCGTAACTTATTCTGGTCTAGTCTTCTCATTGGAAGGTTGCTGATAATGGGACCACCAAATTTCCTACAGCATTCTGTCATCTACCTTCTTGCAGGGACCAATGAAAAGGGGGTCGACTACCCTTACCTCTTGGTAGGGTCAATGAAGATAGGCACAACTTGTGCATTCCCTAAACCCTCTCAAGCTTCACTTGGGGCCAATTGAGGCAAAACAGATTTTCCCCAATCCTTGATAGGGGCTGGTCAAGCACAAACAGCATTCCAAGTTGTGCATTCAACCCTAAGGTTTTCCCACTCACCCATCACTGCCCATCTACTTTATAGGTAAACAGAAGTTTACATTATCTCGCCATTATATCTCACTGCACAGTCTCAGTGGATATTTACAATTTAAGCATAAAGGTTTATATCATTTGTCATTACATAATGCTGCGCAAGTGTGGTGGAGATATTTACAAGTCATCAGTCTGGGAAATAAAGATTGTTATGCCCATGAAATCTGGGAAACTAAACTCTGAGAAAGAATAACAAGAATCTAACTTACCCACGAAAATCCACCTGATTAGAACATTTTACACCAACTTAGTTTTAACAAATTAGAATTTTAAAAATTTGTCACTGCTTTACGGTGATAAAGAGAGAGATCTATCATTTTAGAGGTTTTCCAATAATTTTCTTGAAAATAAGTGATTATTACTTTTAACATCAGGAGAAAAAAAATGTTTAAATATATAAATTATTTATTTTTCAATTTTCAACCTTCAATTTCACAAGAATTTGAATTCAAAATTTTCTCCCCATTTCTCCCAACCCTCTCCCCAAAGTGGTGTGCACCCCATGCACTTTCCCCCAGTCAGTCCTTCCTTCTATTACCCCACCTTCTTCGATCTCCTTCCCCTCTGTTTTCCTGTAGAGCAAAATAGATTTCTATACATTATTGCCTGTACATCTTACTTTCCAGTTGCATGAAAACACAATTTTTAACATTCATTTTTAAAGTTTTAGTTCCTTTATGTCTCCCTTCCTCTTCCCCTCCCCCAATGTCATTGAGATAGCTATACGATTTGATATAGGTTGTACGTATTTGACTATGCAAATCACTTCCATAACTGTTTTCTTGCAAAAGACTGACTACATTTTCTTCTGTCCTGACCTGCCCTCCATTTATTCCATTTTCTCCCATGATCTGTCCCCCTACAAAAATGTTTGCTTCTGATTATTCCTTTCCCTATTTTGTGGTCCCTTCTTCTTCTCTTCTTCCCTTCCCACTTGCTTTCCTACAGGGTAAAATCGATTTTTGTATCCAGTTGAGCGTGTGTAATTCCCTCCTTAAGCTAAATCTCATGAGCATAATATTCACTTATTTCCTTTCGTCTCCCCCTTCTACCCCTCCATTGTAAAAGCTCTTTCTTGTCTGTTTCATGTGAGATGATTTGCTACATTTTACCTCTCACTTTTTCTTACTCTTGCTGCATTTCACTCAACAGCAAATTTTAATTTGTAGGTATTCTCCCTTCATATTCAGCTCACTCTGTTCCCCCAGGGTACATCTCTGTGTGTCTGTGTGTGTGCATATCTATCTATCTACATATGTGTATATATATATATATATATATATATATATATATATATATATATATATATATATATACACGTATATATACACACACACACACGCACAGACACACACATAGGCCCATGTGCATATACATACCTACACGTATTCATACACACATATAAATGATTCACCCCTAATAGTGCCTCCCATGGAGAAAATTGATTTCTAGTGGGAAAATAAGTATTTACATAGGCTCAAAAGGTAAGGACAAGAACTTCTTGATAGAGGATTCTTTTAGAATTCTGATAGCTGCAAAATGAATGCCCTGAAAACTAGGGCAGTTGAATTCTGAAATTTAACTTTCTAGTGTGGCCTGTATTTCTTAGACCACAAACATAGCTTTAGTATTTAGGATTTTTTACTGAAATATTTCATGTACAATGTGAATTAATAATTTCAGTGAAAACTGTTATTGACAAAAAAATAACTGGTTATTTTTCTCATACCCTTAGAATACTGTAATAAACACATTGCCTCATCTCTAATGTGGCCATTTCTAATTTTCCAAAATTATTTCTATGAAGGAATACTTTAATAAAATTATTAGAACTTATCCAATTAGCAACACTGTAAACTTTTTTCCCCTGTTCTCTTTTGGTCAATCAGGACAGTAAGAAAAATTATATGACAGGTTCAGAAAGTTCAATGACATCCTTCACTTTCTCAGCATCTTCATCTATTTCTGTAATGATTGCCAGTAATTTTCCCCTAGTCCTGTTTTCATCATATCTTTCAAAGGACTGCTTCTGAAGATACAACACGATAACACGTTTCCTTTCTTGAATGGTCTTTGGTTCTTGAAGTCAAGAGGTTTCTTCTGAACTTGGCATCATTTTCCATCATCTGAAGAATCCGGGCTTCCTAAGCATCAGAATTAACTCACTCACTGCACTGAGTGTTACAGCACTTACTAGCAATCTGTCTGCCTTGCAAACAAACGATGCATGAAAGAAAATTTTCTTGTCTTGGGAAAAATATACGTAAAGTCTGACAGAATAAAACATTCTCTTCTGCTTCTGGGTCACCATTTCTTCCAGATAAATCACATAACACAATTTATTATTATTATTATTATTATTATTCACATTATGGAAAAGTTCAGATTGACATGGAAGGTTAGGTGAAGCCTTACATGGCTCATTTGATCTAGGATTCCAGCTCCAAAATTTTATCCACACTAATACTTTTTCTTAGAATATTTGGCAAGCTTGACTTATATCTTCCAAAGCTGACGTTTGAACCTGAATTGAAGAAAGAGTCTTCACTTATCAAAACGTCTTTTTGCACCACTGAACACAGACTGATGACTATATCCAATCTTGTTAAGCTGAGGTTATTTAAATGTTTGACAAAGCTTGCTGCGTACTGGTTTAAGAAATGATTAGTACAGGCACCCAATCATCCGTTTCTGAGCCTCTGTTTTTTTTTTGGTTTTTTTTTTTTTTGGCAAAATGAGGAGTGCAGGGTCTGCTCGTGAAGTACCAGCTTTTGTCAATCTGAAAGGGCTGCGTTAAGATGTACAGGAAAACAATATATCTATTAAATTCACTTTTTACCTTATACTTTGGTCTCTTATTACAAGTTCATCTTTTAGTCTATTGATACCCTTTACTGTTTTTTTCTATTACTCGCTGAATGTATAATACTTAAGTGTACATTTTCTATGAAAGAAAATGACTTTAATTATAGAGACATTATTCCATTTCATAATATATTTAGCAGCTTAAATGAGGAAGAACTCCGTTGAATAGAATAGGGCAACAATCGCAAATTTTAACCAATCCCTATCCATGTCACACGCTAACTACTACATTTCTGAAAAGGCAATTTTCTTCTTTACCTAAGAGCAATGTAATTAATTAGGGTGGGCGTGGAGAAGCTTAATGGAACCAAAAAGTAATTCAAATTTATTGATTCATAAGTTTATAAGCTGAGTAATTTATTAAAATAAACTTTCTGAATAAAAAAATCTTCAATGCATGTGTAGAAAAATAAATTTTAAAAAAATTAGTGAGTAGAGTGTTTTTTTAATAGATGATCTCACTAGGCAAAATCTAAATACCTGTCTACAAGACATTCTAAATATGCACAGTTAGCATGATTCCTAAGTCTAGCAACAATATTTAATTTTCAGTCTAATTATCTTTCATTCTTCCTGCACAGTGACACAAAGTTCACTTACTTTTCTGAGATTATTCACTGACAGTCTGAACTTTTAAAAGTAAGGTAAGCAATGATGGGACAAGATCTTAGAGGAATGGAGATACGAAGAGTTAGATGAGAGTAAGGGCGATGGGGTGAAGTTGAACTCTTAAAGAGAAAGACCATCTCGCCCTGTCAGAAGGAAGGGAAAGAAATAATGAAGACCAGAAAGCTCATACTGAATGGGCTTTATCTTGTCAATACCATAGGTAGTGGAGTCTTTTGTAGGAAAGAGCAGAGTTGAGATAGTGAAACGAAAAGCCGTATGTAGCCAGATGGGGAAGTATGAAACTCCCAGAGCACAAGTATGACCACTTCACTTCCCTAATCAAGAAGCTCCATGACTGTTATTCAATATGGTACCACTATTATTCAGTATGGTACTAGAAATCCTAGCTGTAGCAATAAGAGAAGAAGACGAAATTGAAGGAATCAGAATAAGCAAAGAAGAAATTAAGTTATCCCTCTTTGCAGATGATATGATGATATACATAGAGAGTCCAAGAAAATTAAGTAAAAAACTACTTGAAATAATAAACAACTTCGTCAAAGTTACTCTTTGCAGAATAAACCCACGTAAATAATCTGCATTTCTCTATATTACTAAGAAAGTCCAAGAGCAAGATACAGAAAGAGAAATTGCACTAAAGCTAAAGTAGACACCATAAAGTATCTGGGAGTCTACTCACCAAACAAATCAGGGACTATATGAGCACAATTACAAAATACTTTTCCCACAAATAAAGTCAGATCTGAGTAAATGGAAAAACGACAGTTGCTCACGGGTAAGCCAAGAAAATATAATAAAAATGACAATCATAACTAAATTAATTTACTTATTCAATGTCATACCAATCAAACAATCACATAACTATTTTGTGGAGATGGAAAAAATTAATATCAAAATTCATGTGGAAGAAGAAAAGGTCCAGAATATCAAGGGAATTAATCTAGCCTTACCAGATCTCAAATTGTATAATAAAACAGCAATTATCAAAACCACTTGGTACTAAGAAACTAAGAAGGGTAGATCAGGGGAATATGTTAGGTGCTTAAGACACTAGTTGATAAATATAGCAATCTACTGTTTGATAAACTCAAGGACTCCTGCTTCTGGAAAAAGAACTCACTGTTGGAAAAAAATTTCTGGGAAAACTAGATAACGGCATGGAGGAAATGAAGCATACACCAAAGCCTGACACTGTACACAAGAGGAAAGTTCAAATGGGTACATGAAGGCGGTATTAAGATTGATACTATAAACAAATTGGGGGAGGAAGGAAGAATTTATTTGTCAGAATCATGGAGAATGAAGAAATTTTTGACTAAATAAGGGATACAAAATATTATGAAGTGCAAAATGGATAATTTTGATTACATAAATTAAAAAGTTTTTGCACAAAGAAACCCAATACAACCAAGATAAGGAGGGAATCAGAAAACTGGGAAAGAATTTTTTGCAACAAATATCTGTCATAAAGGCCTCATTTCTAAAATTGTTGGGGATATGAACAGGCAGATTTCAGAGGAGGAAATAAAAGTTATCTATACTCATATGAAAGAATGCCCTAAATCACTATTGTTTAGAGATATGCAAATCAAAACAACTCTGAGGTACCTCACCTATCAGACTGGCTAACATGACAAAACAGGAAGATGACAAATGTTGGAGAAGAGGTGGCAGAGTTAGAACAGTAATTCATTGTTGGTTGTGAACTGGTTCAGCCATTCTGGAGAGCAAATTGGAACTATGCTCAAAAGGTTAAAAAAATGCGCATAGGCAATATCATTTCTGGGACTACATCCCAAAGAGATTATAAAAATTGGAAAGGTTTCCACAGGTACAAAATACTTACGGCAGCTCATTTTGTGGTGGCCAAAAATTGGAAATCAATTGGAGAGTGCCTGAAAAATTTCTTGTATTTCAATGTAATGAAATACTATTGTGTTATAAGAAATGATGAACAAGAAGACTTCAGAGAGGCCTGGAAAGACTTATATGAACTGATGTTGCATGAAAGGAGATCTTTGTACAGAACAACAACCAGAGTGTGTGAGGAATTTTTCTGGTAGACATAGTCCTTAAATGCAATGCAAGGACTCAAAAAATTCCCAATAGACTCCTGGTAAAATGAATTCCATGTCCAAACAAAGAACTATGGAATTTGATCTCAAAATGAAGCAGACCATTTTCTTCTGTATTATGTTTTGTTTTGTGATTTCTCCCATTCACTTTAATTATTCTGTGTAACTTGACTAAGGTGAAAATGTATTTCATAGGAATTTATGCGTTGAACCTACATACAATTTTATGCCGTGTCACAGAGGGAGTGGGATGGGAAGGAGGAAGGAGAGGGAGGGAAGGGAAAAATCTAAGCTATATGGAAGTGATTGTAGAACACTAAAAACAAATGAAATATTTTAATAAAAAATAAATACATGAAAAGAAGCTCCAGTACCTCACTCCTGTTGTTTCTAGCATAAATATGGACTCTGTATTAGCCATTGAAATTAGATGAATATAGGTTAAAAAACAGGCCTGAGAAGCAAAAGCCTGGTGCACACACTAAAGCCCAGCAGAGAGAAGGAAGAGAGGGAAAGGTGTGTTGAAGCGGGTAGTGTGATACTGTTGGCAACAAGGCTAATTTGGATAGGAGAGAGAAGAGGATTAATGTGCCCCATCTCACTCTTAGGGGTCAAGCCATGTCTCCCAGGAGGGCGGGCTGCAGACCTCACTTTACAGATACTGTGAAGCCCTTGACTTTTTTCAAGTACCTTGTATATATCATTTGTATTTCCCTCATCTGTAAATATATTAACAGGCAGTATTTTCCTGTATTCCCAACACAGAGCCTGACACAAAGTAGGCACTTGTTTATGCCTAATGATTACTGAAATGATAGGGAATTATAGAAGGAAAAAAGGAAGCCCTGACAACTTGACTGCGGTGAGAGAGCATAAATCTGTAGACAGATTGTATCCATAGTGGCTTTAGCTTTTTATTAGTTGAAGTTTAGATGCTTTTTTTAGATTTAATGATACAAAAAATTCCTTTTGAGAAAATCAGTACATTTGAAATTTAGGGCAACTAAATGGTACTGCAGTGGATAGATCACTGGCCCTAAAATCAGGAAGACTCATGGTCCTGAGTTCCAAAGTGACCTCAGACACTTACTAGCTGTATTACCCTGGGCAAGTCACCTATCCCTGCTTGTCTCAGGTTCCTCATCTGTAGAATCAGGTAGAGAAGGAAATCGCAAACCACTCCGTTATTGTGGCCCAGAAGACCCCAAATCAGTTCACGAACTGTTGGGAGCAACTGACAAAAGGACTAAACGACAACAACATATTTGAAATAGGTAAGGTGAGGAGTTAGTGGTTAAGGAAACATCTTACTTATGTGTGTGAATTGTTTGACCAAGCACAGTGAATCTACAGGAAACTGACAGAGCATTACATCCCTGCTGCCCTAACATACCCAAACTTGTCACCACTAAAGACAGTTTAAGGAAAAGTTTAAAAAAAATTTTTTAAACAACTTTAAAGCAACTTTAAAAATTATCAGTGGCATTCTTCTTGTTTTCCATTCTTTGTATACAAACTATCTTTGATTTCTTGTCCAAAATAATCCTTCAGCTAAAACTGAAGCAATTTATAAGCAATTACTTTTATCTACAACAATGTCGAGTATTTTAAATTTTGAAGAAAACAGCATTTGCTGATTTTACAGTGATTAGTTCACTTTAGTTCACTTAACAGCTACAGTTAGCCAAATATTTTGGCTTAAGCTACTATGCATTAGTTTAAAAAAAGCTATCAAGTCAATACATTTTTGACAAGTTTTGATGTTGCATGGAAAAGCCCTCTGGAAAATGCAATTTTCCTTCAGGAAAATTCAAATATGAAAGGAAAAGACTCATCTCACATATACCCAAGAATAAATAGTTGTTATATCAACTTAAACATTCGTATAAAATATTGAAAAAGTATTGAAAAATCACATCCTGAAGTTTATTAGCTAAGAGAAATATAGGGGAACACATCACCTTCGTGACATCTTTGTAATAAATGATGCAGTCTATCAGTGGAGTAGTTTTCTGAAGTTATGCTTGATGTTAGTGGGAGAAAAATAAGCCCTTGATATGAAAGATGGCATAAATTTTGCGTGACGAATCTACTCTCGAGAAGTCATCAACTGATCTGAATTGTGCCTGAATTTGTGTCATACAATCACCTTCTTGAAGAGGGGAGTAATCAAACTTAAATGTCTCTATTATTTAAAACTATACTATCACAATGAGACAAAAATAAATAACAAAATATTCAAAGACAACAATCAACATTTACAAAAACTCTTGAGGCTTAAGGATTTAAACATATATATTTTGTACATTCCATATTAAAATATATTAGTTTGTCCTTACACCATTTTTTAAAATTTTCCACTATGTTTTGGGGTACATTATAACTTAATACTAAAAATTTACATAAAATTCAGAAATTTATGTTTTTCAAGGTTATCAAAAAACGGCCTCACAGAAAAAAGTAAGCAGAATTTGGATAAAAATAATTTCAAAAGATAGCCAAGTTAATTGAGAAAGATATGCTATAGTTTCACATGTTGATATACCTTATATTTCTTGGAAGAATTGAAGCCATTTACACAGTGGTAATTTTTCTTAAAATTATCTTCTAACACAGAGTCATGATATGACTGGTCACATGGTTTATCCTCTTTCTCAAATTCCTTTTTCAAGGAATAATTGATTTCTATTTCAGAAAGTTCATTGTCATTGTCCACATCAATGTGTTTAAATGTTTCAATGTATCAGTGTTCTTTTGTCACAGTATAGAGTTCAATCTTGAAAATCAGTGTTGTGTCTGGTGGAATCAAGCCTTGTCCTGACCTATAAACAAAGAGCTAAATACCCAACGATGATTTCTGGAAAACCGATTTTCATATTTCTAATTTGTCCAGCTATACTCTCCTAGCCGCAGGAAGAAAACTTCCTCATAGCCTTCCTTTCCATAGGTCAGTGAAGGAGGTATTGTCACTTTTGATTTTTCTCCAGGACACATACCCATCAGAGCAATATCTAGGCCTTTCATTACTTGCTCAACACCAGGAACACACCATTTTGGATGACCTTTAATTTGTGTCTGTCTGCAGTAGAATTGGGTGCTGTTTTCCCATGCCATCTTAGTGGGCATTGAGCAGATCCTCCTTCCTTCTTTGGGGAGAATAGTTTTCTGGAAGATGAAAACTTTCTATTTTCACTTCATCCATAAGTTCCGCTACATTTTGTCCCTTAAAGCATTATGTGCATATGAGATTGTCGTTGGGTAGCAGGAGCAGAAATAGTGGGCTGGAGAACCTGCACCCTGGGGTTTAGAGTAAGGCCAGCAGTGACAGGATGACAATGCCCCTGACGATTGTTGATTTTCCTTTGAGGGGGAGAAAGTAGGAAGGGGAGAGGAGGGAGAAGGGAGGGAAAGGGGAAGAGGAAAAAAGAATGAGGAGAAGGGAATGGGGAAGAGTAAAGGAATTGGAAGAGAGGGAAGGGGTGAGAATGAAGAGGGGGAAAGCAAGAGAGGAAGAAGGAGAGGGGATGGGGAGGAAGATGAGGAGGAATATAAGAAGGGAAAGGGAGAGGGGGAATGAGAAAGAGGGGCAGGTAGGAGAAAATGGAAGAGGAGTCAAGGGTGAGAAAAAGGAGAAGAGGAAGAGAGAAAAGAGAAGAACATGAGTAGTAGGAGAAGAGGAAGGAGAAAGGGGAGAGGGAAAGGGAAATGGCGAGGAGAAATAAGGAGGAGGAAGAAAGGATGGGGATGAGGAGAGAAGTCAGTTTGTACTTAAAATATTTTCATGCATTTCTCAGATTTTACCAAAACAATTTCAAGAGAGAAAAAGAAGTCCTGCTAAAAGAACTTTGCAAGTTATGTCCTGAGACTGATGCAGTTTAAACAGTTCAAGGAGCCGCCAAAGACCAGAGTATCAAACAGGGTCATCTTGAATGAATTCCTGAACTCAAGCATTCTCTAAGTAAAGCTATCATATATTTTTTGTAACTCCAGTATGACAGGGATGACTCCTAAGAGAACTTGAATTCCTTAAGGAATTTGCAACTTAACAGGAATGGTGCTAAAGCTTATATAGAAAAAATACTACATTATCTGGCAGAAATGCTCATTACATGATAACTTACAACCTTAGTCACTGACTTCATTCACTACTGCAAACTAGGGGAAATGTATTCTCAGGGGTGTATTTTTGGTCTGTTACCTCTGTATCAAGACAGCTTTGAGAGTTGATGTCTGTAGCTTGAACTCTAAATTGCATATAATAACTGTGGGTATCAATA
>CM053775.1:46466483-46482381 GCA_028658325.1 Potorous gilbertii
GGGCAGATTGGTGATATGGGTAATTAGAATGTCCAGTGTATCAGGGAGGGGGGAGGGGACAAAGGGGGAGAAAATTTTGGAACCCAAAATCTTGTGAAAATGAATGTAAAAAGTTAAATAAATTTATTTAAAAAAAAAAGAACTTCACCTTGGTTTTGTTTTTTGTATTATTACTTTACTTGTTTTCAGTGTTCTACAATCAATTCCATAAATATTAGAGTTTTTCGTCTCCCTCCCCCCTTTCTCCTCTATCTCCCCACTCCCTCCTTGAGAAGACATAGAGTTTTATATAGATCCACACATACATTCCTTTTAAATACATTTTCATCCTAGTCATGTTCCATAGAAGTATTACAATGAAAGGGAGAAAGCATAAAACTAACCAAAACATAAAACAGAAGAAAACGATCTACTTCATTCTGCAGTCGAATTCCATAGTTATTTCTCTGGATGTGTAAGTTATTTTATCTTAAGAGAGCATTGGGGATATTTAAGTCCTTGCATGGCAATGAAGTACTAAGTCTACCAGAAACATTCCTGGCCCACTGTGGTTGTTTCTGCGCACAAAATTCTCCTGGTTCTCCTCTTTTCACTCAATATAAGTTCATATAAGTGTTTCCAGGACTCTCTGAATTCTTCCTGTTCGGTATTTCTCATAGTGCAATAGTATTCCATTACATTTATAAACCAGAATTTATTCAGCCAGTATGACAGAAACTAGGCATAGACCAATAACTAACACCTTACACAAGAATAAAGAGAAACTTAATCTCTAGTCAATCCCCTCTTCTTCAGCTGACAGAAAGGGAAACTTAGTCTTTCAAAGTCTTATGATTGCTTTATTCCTACAAAGGAGTGAATTATAAGCAATAGGGAACAGCTGATATAAGGCATGAAGACAGCATGTATGATGTTTAGAGGAAATACGAATAGGACAATTTGGCTAGAAAGAGCTTGCATGGAGGGCAGAAGTGCGTAAAATATCTGAAAAATGGAGGCAGAAACAAAAGTTTTCCTGTGTACGTATATGTCCAGAGCAAGATTTTGTTTTTAACTCTAGAACTCAATGAAACTTTTGAGCATCATAGGGTCATGGTCACACCTATGCCAGTTGATCTGGAAAGGAGAAGTCAGGAAGACCAAATCTGAGGGCTGCTATTCTTTAAGTAGTCTAGCAAAGAGATCCTCAACTAGCTGTGGATGGTGATGGGGGAAATCTGTGGGGGGTGAGGAGTGGAAAAATTTTTTTCTTATCTTTTATTCGAAAATCAGTGATTTCCAGCCACATCCCTTCCTGCCCATCTCCCCAGTGAGCTTTTTCTGGTACCAAAGAAAAAGTTGAATAAAAGCAACTTATTTGGCAATAGCACACACAACATTCCAAACCTATATTCCCCCAGCCCTCCAATGGAAAGAATCTCTTTTCCTGAGTCAATTATAATTGGCCATTATAATTAATTGTGTGACTATTGCTTGTACATCCATATCATCTCTCACAAGACTTAGCAAATGACCACATTTTGGGGGTGAGGAAGGGTGAATATTCAAGGATGGACCTTATCCTTGAAACCTGGGTTGAAAGGAAGAATGGTGATATTCCTGTGTGACAAGGTCAAGTTAGTGTTTTAGGAAACTAATCTGCATTGAAGAAGGGAAGAGATGGTGATACAGGGAGAAATGTGTTCTAAAGGGAAGGATTAGTTTAAATGGGTTACAAGTTTTTCGCAATAGTAATTTTTTTTCAATCAGGGAGATAGACATGTTCTTGGACATTTATAATCAATGTACACTGAGGTCTACAATCTCTATCACACTTTTAGAAGGTCCAGTGTTCCACAGTATTGTTAAATTGCGTGGTTTTATTTTCTAGCACTTATTTTCTTCATCCACAACATGCCATAACACAGAAAGCAGGTTTGCAAACCAAAATGGGGTGGTCAAGAAAATTCACTACGTCTTACTTTCCAGGTTCAAGTGTTCCAAGCTGCTTTCATGAAAGATCATCTCTAAGAGAGAAAGAATGCAAATGATGCTCTTCAGCTACTTTCTTTTGAAAGTCCAAGGAAAAGGTGAGGTAAGAGTCATCCACCAATTGAATAAAGGTTAGTGGTTGGAAGGAAGTAGGTTTCGGCAAGAGGAAGAAATCCAAGTAATCAATAGACACAAGGCAAAAAAAAAGAACGCTCCAACTCATCAAGTGCTGCAACAGAAATTAACACAACTGAGAGTTCACCTTCCTGGCACTGGCTGGCAAAGATGAGAAAATTTTATCACGACAAATGTTTAAGGAGTGCAGGAAATTGGACAAACATGTATTATTGAGTGGGGTTGTGGCTTGCTCCAGCTATTCGAGAAAAGAATTTAGAACCAAGCCCCTAAGGTCACTCAACTATGCATACCCAAAAATCGATAGGTACTACCCCTGGGCCTACACTCCTAAAGATGTCAGAATAAATGAAGAAGAGGATGCAAGTTGTGGCAAGGAGGCAGAAACTAAGCGGGTGCTGACTGATCAGGGAATGGCTGAACAAATCACGGCATTTGTAAGAAATGAAAGGGGAGGCTTTGGGAAACTTGGAGGATTTGTAGGAAGTGATGCCAAGTGAACGGATAAATAGGTGAATTATTTACACAATGACATCATTATAAAAAATAAGTTTGAAGGGCAACTTTTATCCCTGATTAGGCCATGTCCACAATTCCACAGGACCCACAACGACATAGGCTACCCATCCTCAGAACTGAGATGCTGAATAAGACATAAATTTTTAGATGTGGCCAATGCAGGTAGTTTCACTTGACAAGGAATGTTTTTCTCCGTTTCTTCCCTTCTTTATTGGGGAATGTGGAGAGGTGAGAGAGAAAATGATAGCGAAATGAATAATAAAACTCCAAGTCCTACAAAACATTGAGGGGATAGGGTTGTGGATGCAATGCCTCTGCCAACACTCCCCGAATGCAGCCCGAACCTGAGGCGTCTGCATGTGTTTCATGTCACCGAGCTCACCCTCAGGCAGAAGTGTCCAAGGGAAGATTCTTGTCGCCCATTCCCAGAGTCCCCTGACAATCATGAAGGAGACCCTTCATAAATCCGGGAGAAGATGAGAAAAGTGGCGGTGCATGAGGAGCAGCTGGATCTCGCCATTCCCCCCCTTCCCCCATCCCTCTCCCCCACCCCTGCTGTTACTGTGTATAATGTTCTCCCAGTTCTTACTTCATTAATTAATGTAAACCTTTTCATGTTTCTACTTTTTTTTCTGAAACCACTCTATTATCATTTCTTGAACATCCCCTTCATTTCCTATTCTCTGTCACCATAAAAGGAGCGGATATAAATACTTTTTGTACATATATGCCCTTTTTTCCTCTCTTCTCTCTGGAATCCAGCTCTAGTAGTGATATTGTTTGATCGAAGAGTATGCAAAATTCTGTGGCCCTTTGGGCATAATTACAAATTGTTTTCCAGAATGGGTGAATCAGTTAATATCTCCACAAACAATTCATTAGTGTACCTATTTTTCCCTCATTCCTTCCAGGATTTGTCATTTTTAAATAGTTAACATTGCTGCATAGCTTCGTAAATTTATTACTAATAAAATTTAAAGTCATTGATACGTTTTTACATGACAGATTCTGTGTCAGACCAGTAAGCAAAATTCAAATGTTAAGTACACTGCAATAGAATAAGACAATTTTAAACTGAAATGGCTTTTATGTATAAAGAGAATCTCCAAATAAAAAACTGATATTTAGAAAACTGGCTATTTTCTCTAAGGGATAAAAAACTGTATTTTTAGAATCCAGTAAATTATGTAAGTTTAAGAAGTCGGTGGTTAAATGTTTTCATCTGTACCTTAATTTACACATCCAATCAGCGAATGTATACACATGATGAAATCATGCACTTGTTGGTGAAACATTAGTTCCATCAATTACTGAGAAGAAGGAGGGAGATAAAAGCACATACATTTCTTGTCTTTCTGGTCATTTTCTTGACATTTAAACTTAGAAATATCAATTTTGCAATCAATCTTCCCAAAACGAGAAGGCTAAAATTTTACTAAGATGAACTTTCATTTTAATACCTGTATCATTCTAGGTGGAATTCTGAAGTCGAAAACACTAAATGATTTCAGCGTGTGCATCCTTTTTTATTTCCAAAGTTTTCTATAAAATAACATAATTAGTAGAAGCATAGATTGAAATTAATTGAGTATGGTAGTGGTAATCACTTTCAAAAGATGCAGCAGAACTTCAAGCAAGGCAAAATATGAAAGATATAAAAATCAGTATGATAGTGAACGTTTGATAATTGCATTCTAGTGACATACAGCACAGACGAAAATTTTCAAACTTCTTTATTTATAAGGAAACTGAAAAGAATTTTTTATTGTCCAAACAATGTCCCTTAAGAATTGAAGTTCAGATGAATGGAAAACAGACATAAACCAAAAAGAAAATTATGATTTTCAAAATAACAGGCTAACTGTAAATTCTTTTTTAGTTTTTGCTCAACAAAAATCGTTGAGTTTCTTTTTTTTGGACAAAGAAATTTTTATTTTGACACCTGAATAAGTGTCAACTCCCCAGGTCATGGCCTTTGGTATCTGTAGAAAGAAAAAAAATTCCTATAGAACTGACACAGCCCAATACACATGGGAAACATTTGCAGATCAGTGAAGGAAACCGAGAAAGCCATGTCAAAATATGCCAAGGTTGTCTTTATAATGAAATACAGATAACTTCCTATTTATACAGTCCTTCAAGGTTTTTTTCAAAATGGTTTATACATTATCTCCTTAAGTCATATCGTCACTTGCCACACACCGAAAGTCCATCTCTTTCTTTACCTTCTCCAACATATTCATCAGCATGATATATTGTACCTCTCAAAAACATAGATGTCATCCAAAAATTTCAGGGTATTTTTGTTTTTGACTGTGGGGGTCTGTTGAATCAAGGTAGCTGAGTTTCAAACAATTACAATATCATTTCCTTCAAGAATTCACTCTTCTTTTGGGACTTGAGCAAAAGCACAAACAACACCTGGTCTCATGCGTCCTCTTCAGATATATTTTTCACCCAAGATATTTCTGATTTCAACAAGCAAGCCATGCTCTTGAATAAAAATATTGATGGGGAAGTGAGCACAAACAGAGTTTATTTCATAAGGAAAACTCAGGGTAACGTCTTTGATCATGTTTTGTACGTGACTAGAGATTTTGCTTGAGGTTGCAATTTCTTTTCAATTTCCCCTCCACTTGTCCATCAGGAGCCTTTTTTTCTCCTTTCTAAGGTGCGTGAGCTCAACATTGATATGGTTGAAATCCCTATGGAGGATTCCTCTGGTCCCCTTCACAGTAACTGTCTGACCCTTGAAAGAGATGTCAAGAATTTCTGTGATGTCGATGGTGTGGTTGCTCAGAACGAACTTCATTCTGGTAGCGAATGGGCCAAAGTGATCATTGAGTATTAAAAGTATTATTCAGCAGTGGCTGTGATTTTTCAAGTGCTAGTGATAACTTACTGCTACATTTGTTTAGTATTTGTCATTTCTGATAGAAATCACAGAGTTATTTGAATAAGTATTTCTGTAACCCAGAGTGATTTTGAGCATTTTTCTCATATAACTACATAGTTTGGACTTCTGAAAAGAGCCTATTCATATCCTTTGACCATCTATAAATTGCGGAATAGATGTTATTTTATACAAATTTTACTCAATTCTCTATATATTTGAGGAATAGTTGATGTAATATCTTTTTATTAACAAGCATATTAGAGAAATTAGCAGCAAAATTTTTGTGTTATTGTTTCACCCTCTACGGTACTTTTTAACACAATAGAGTTCCCCAATTATCTCTTTTAGTTAAGTTTATTTTCACTTTTGCTTTGTCTCAGATAATGATCGCTACTGCTGTAATTTTATCTCACCTCATGCATATTAAATTCTGCTTAAGTCCTTTAAATCTGTGTGTATGTTTCTGTTTCAAATGTGTCTCATGGAAGCAATATATTGTTGGATCCTGGTTTCTAATCCATTCCATGTAACCAAGCTGTCTGATTGTGTTTGATGGATGAAGGCTCATCCCATTCACATTTGTGGTTACTGACTGTATTTCCCTTCATTCCATTTGCTTCTCTTTCTTCTTCTTCTCCTTTTATTCTGTCTCTCCTCAAAGGTCTATTTTGCTCTAACAACTGACTCTTATTCCACCTCCTTCTTTTTCTTATTCACTTTCCCTCAAATTTCCCTATTGGGTAAGATATATTTCCGTACACAGCCAAATGTGTGTGTTTGTCTGTGTCTGTGTGTCTGTGTGTAAACATTCTTCCTTCTTTGAATCATTTGCAATGAGAGTGAGGGGCAAGAAACATCACCTCCACCCCATTTACCCTTTCATTGTAAAAGCTCTTTTTTTTGTACTTCTTTTCTATGTGAATATTTCCATATGCTACCTCTCCTTTCTCCTTCTCTCACTAACTCCCTCTTTCTCACACCTTCATTTTTTTGGAGGTCATAGTCAACTCACACCCATACTGTCTGACTATGTGTACTCGTTTTAATGGTCCTAATTGTGGGAAAGTCCTAATGAGTTACATGAATCATATTTCCATATAGAAAACTAAACACTTTAATTTTATTGTTTCCTTTGTGATTTTTCTTTCATGTTTGCCATTTTATACTTCTCTAGAGTCTTTTCTTTGAATGTCCAATTTTCTGTTCTGCTATAGTCTTTGAGCAGTAATGCTTGAACGTCTACTATTTCATTAAATATTCATTTCACCCCTAAAAGACTGTATTCAATTTTGCTGGGTAGGTGATTCTTTGTTGTACTTTTAGCTCCGTTGCCTTCTGGAGTATCATGTTCCAAGCCCTCTGTTTCTATAACACAGAAGCTGCTGAAATTTGTATGGTTCTGACTGTGGCTCCACAATATTTGAGCTGTTTCTTTCTGGGCTCTTACAATATTTTTTTTCCTTGAGCTCAGAGCACTGGAATTTGGCCATGATATGCCAGAGAGTTTTCATTTTGACATTGTCTTTAGGATATGATCGGTGGATTATTTTCATTTCTATTTTATCCTCTGGATCTAAGATATTCAGCAATTTTTCTTTATGAATTCTTGAAATGTTATGTCTAGCTTTTTTTAAATCATGACCTTCCGTAGCCCAGTAATTCATAAATTGTATCAATTTTTTTATCTGTTTTCCGTATCAGTTGTTTTTTTTTTTCTGATGAGATAATTCTCATTTCCTTCTATGTTTCTCTTTCTTTTGACTTTGTTATATTCCATCTTGTTTTCTCACAGAATCCTTAGATTCCAACTTCCTGAATCTAACTTTTAATGAATTGTGTTCTTCAGCAAGATTTTGTATCTCTTTTTGTATTTTGGCTTTTTTGCTTTAAAAAGAGTTCTTTCTTTAGGTGATTTTTTTTGTGTGTGTCTCTTTTACCATTAGGCCAATTATTTTTTTTAAGTTATTATTTTCTTCAATGGCTATTTTGTGCCTTGTTTACCAAGTTGCTAATTTTCATTTCATAATTTTTTTTTTGCTTTAGTCTTATTTATTTTCCCAATTTTTTCTGTACCATTCTTTTCTCGTTAACAATTCCAGGAATTTTCGTTAGACTTGTGGCCAATTACCATTTTTGTTTGAGACTTTCGTTGTTGCAGTTTCCCCATTGCTTTACTTTGATTTTGTGTCTTCTTCTACTCTGACACCATAGTAGCTTTCTACGGTCAAGGTGATTTTTTAATATTTATTTGTTTGTTTGTTATTGGTTGCTCATTTTTCCATACTATTTATTGACTTTGAACTATTTGTTAAAATTGGGCATCTCCCTTGTGGAAGGAGGAGCACTCTTATAGTCTTGAAGCTTTTTCACACTACTGTTTACAGAGTTAGTTTTGGGAGACTACAAGTTGTAGGTGATCCCAAGGTGGTGAGATATGGGCAGAGGTGTAGTCACTGCTCTCCTCGTTTGTGTGCTTTGGTTTTGACACAGGAAGGGTCCCTTCTCCTCTGTAACTGTGAGCACAACCACCCCTGTCCACCACACAACCGTAACCTGAACTACTATGAGGAAGAGAGTTGCCAATCAGCACTCGCTGTACCCAGTGATAGCAACAAGATGCCTGCAATCACTTTCTCACTAGGTGTGTGATCCTGCTCCTAACTCTTGACTTTGAGCCCCTGAAGCAGCTGCTGCAATCAATATTGCTGCTGCTGTGTATGACTATTCCAGAAAGACCTCTATCTTGGTGTCACAGACCTCTGCAGCAGACTCTCTCAAGTATTTTTAGACTGAATGGATGTCTCCCACTGACCTTTGTTTGACTCTGTCACACCAAATTTTGAGAGAATTCAGCTGGGTTGCAGTCTCCCATCCCTCACCTTGTATCTGCCACCTCCAAAATCACCTAAAATGGACAATTTGGATGACTTTTGCCTTCCACCGTGTTAGGCAGAATCCACTCCAATGAGATCATAGATACCTCTGACTGTTTAGTAAATAAATACTCCCCCCTTCCCCCTTCCAGAATAATGGAATTAAATCAAATGACATTATATGGAATCATAAAGTGACTGAGGAAAAAACTTTTAATGCTCAGTTACATGAATCACTTCATTTTACAGTTGAGCAAAAACAGAAGTGGCTTGCTTAATGGTATATTTTGAACCCAGCCTCCTAAATTCAAATCTTCCTGGTGTCATTTTAATATGCAGACATCCCTGATGGGACCTAAGTGAGATAGTCAGGAGACACAAAGTTTTCCGCCCTCTAGTTCCCCTCCAGCTCCAGGAACTGACACTCTCAGTGAAGGGCAAGGCTTTAAGACTCCACGCTAGCAGAAATGAGAGCATCTCCACTGAAATGAAAATCAGAATTAAACTGGAAAACTGCCTCCAAACTAACAGTCAACTCTTGACTGAGATCTTATTGCAGAATCCATCGAAAATGCTGCTGCCACTGTTATATTTGAAGAGACATAAGGAACAAAATGGGACAAAAATCTCAGAAATGACTCTAGATTATTAGGAAAGCATAGCAGCATGTATTGTAGTGAGGAGTCAGCCAGAGCCTCAGTATCAATGCTCACCCTCACCCACCAACACCTCCACCTTAAGCCCTTGGTGGAAATAGGTCCATTCTTTTACCATTTTCTATTGGTGCTTCCATAAGGAAAAGAAATATACAGGAGATGCAGTTATTTGTACCCTGTGTGGACACTGAATTCCTCCCTCACAGAAGGTGCTGCGGGATCAGGTCTCATCCGTGTGGCTGTTCAGACTCACATCTTTCTGTAGAGATTCACGCTCAGTTTTGTAAGAACAGATATGTGACATCTAGCTCTGACTTCATTCCACCATTTATCACCATTGAATTCTCTGTAGCGCAAGCCAGGGTCGCTTGATAGGTGGATGAACGTTCTGGGAGGCTCTTCTATTTTCTTGTATTTCAGAAAATGGATCACCAGGGCATTTTCAGATCTTTAGATTACTAGTCAAGAAACTAGTTCTTGCCGGAGATCTATTAACCCCTACTGCTTTCTAACCCCAACAAATGCTTGGTTAATTTCACGAAATAGAAGCAAAGAATAAAGCAGGATGTAGGTTGTTATATCTGAACAGGGCATTATATTGATAGCAAGGATGGTATCTATTTCTTTCCTTTGGATGATCAAGCAAGACCAATAGAAAGAAGATTCTCCCTCCATCTCTGTCTCTGTATCTTTCTTTCCCTACCTTCCTCCCTATCCCCAGACACAGTGAACATATATGAGGTTCAATATCTTCTTGATCTCGCTGTTCTCCAGGTCCCCCTCCTCCAGTCAAAGTAGAGGCAGAGGCAGTGGTGAGGAGCCCAAGCCTGAGGCCTCTCCTCTTCCCCTAGGTCAAGTCTCTACTTATTCCAACCCTTCAAATGAATTTGTTTCGAACTAACTTCTTAACCTATAGACATCACTTAATGCAATACTTGGCATGACTTGAGCCCTTAATAATTGTTGAAATTAAATTAAATTTATTATTTGTAACATTTCAAATTCATAGATCTCTCCATCACTCACTCCCTCCTTTCACTAGAGAAAGCCACCATTTCACAGATTTTACATATATTGGTCCTAAATGCCTAGGCCCAAGGCTCAGTAGACGTATATAGGTAAGCCACTATATGAAATCATGTTGGAACATTTCTTGTATGTGAAAATGAATTAAGATAGTCCATCCTTAGTATTTCTCAAGATCACCCTACTAATCTTATTGACTGTGGCAGATAAAGTCAGTGGCCATAAATCTCAGATCTCACTATCATTGAGTTCCCGGTGCTTTTTTTTGTTTGTTTCATTGTGTGTAGGGGGGGCACGTATGTGTGGTGGGCTCATTTGAGGTTGACCCAAGGCAGAACACACCTCAAACTGAAGCTCAGAAAGAATATTCAGAGTCCTAAAAAGGTTTCACTTCAAACAGCAAAGTCTCACTAAACAGAGTAGGATAAGACACAGATGTTGCAATAAATTAGCTAAAAAATTAAAACGCATCAGTCCTTCTTAAAAAAAAAATCACACAGATAATTTTTACTTTACATTCCTTTCCACCGGTATTTGTCTTTCTCAAAAGCAAGTTAAAATTTGCCCTAATCTAAAACAGTAGTTACTAGTACCTACTGAAGGAATATGTGATAGCTGTAAGTTCACAGAGATAGTTTATATGGTAATTGTAAATATCCAGACTGACAGCTATGTTTTATTCGAACTGTAAGGCAAAAATAATTTTTTTTTAAAATGTGAACTTTGTTAAAAACTAAGTTGGCATTAAATGCGTTAAATTTCATCAATAAATTCTAAATTACCGAGCAAAATTTATTCCTACTTACCACCACCCTCTCATCAGAAAGTGTTTAAAATGAGGTGTAATGAAAAGTTTTCTAAGTAATGCAAAGCTAAAATTATACCTAATTGGATTTCATTAAAATAACCCCTAAAAATTTAATCAACAATCTTACAGTTTTCATAAGTGACAACTAAATGGTTTTAGATGAAACTTTCTCTTTACTGTAGACAAGTCCTTCAGAAACAACAGTTTGGAAACGTTTTTTCCTTTTAACTGTTAAACGCATAATGAAGCAACAGTATATCTGCATATCTATTAGTGTATCTGCACAGTGTCATAAACAACATCATGGATTTCAAACATAAAACCCATTTCTAGTCAAGGTAGCTCAAGTCAGGTGAATGCACCTCTGAATTACTTTACACCGAAAATCATTCTGAACAAATGTAAGTGAAACTTCCACAAACTGATCTATGAACTTTTTTATTTATAACCCTGTCAAATAAGAAATTATAAGATATTTGATTAAAATGTAGATAAAAATCCAGATTAAAAATGAAGACGAATTTTTTAATCATTATAGTCTGTATAAAGTTATACCTGTCTGTTTGCCCTTCGTTTAACACTGAGTTTATGACCTAGGAACATTCGAATTACAAGTGTATCTACTTTACTATGTTGATGATATCAAGTTAAGAAAGGTACACATATCCCTAAACCTTGTCCCTAAACCTTCTTATCTACCTTTCATATTTTCCCTCTAGACTTTTTTTCTCTTTTCAGATGCTTTCAAACTCATTGCTCAGACTACACAGCTGTCTTTTACATTTTAAGCATATTCCAGATTGCTCATACTGTTGTTAAACCTTTTCAATCTACAGACTTCATTTCAACCCAAGTGATTTTCTTCTTTAATTTACATATCACAATTGTAACCCTTTGCTTGACTAGCTGCAATTCTGTTATGTCTCCGAGATCAAAGAGCTCCAAATCACTCACATTTTTCCTTCAGAGATAGAATATGTACTTCCTACTACTAACTGCAGAAGAAGTTTTTGGGACAAATACCTTTTTCTAAAAATCCATTAAGATGCTTTTAGTAACCAAAACAATTTTGAAGGACATGGTTAAGCCCGAGAATGGAGTTCTAGGTTTTCCCATGCCTGTTAACAGGTGATCAGTTATACTACTGTAGGGACCAACTCAAAGCAATTTGCAAATTAATCGTACGTACTCTCACCTCTTTCCTGATTATGTTTCATTTTTCAAACTCTGGAGAGAGTTAATAGTTAACAATTCCAAAGTAAGGAGAGTTATGTTTTTCTTTCACAATTTTTACCCACATTACTTACACAAACAACCTTTATAATGATATCACTTTTAAACACAAACTGATGAAATTCCAAGGTGATTTCTTTGAAGGCCACTATAGAAAAAAAAAACTTTGACAAAAGTATGTCTTAGAAAGAGAAAAAGTCGTATCAGGGCGGCTTTTTGGCCCTGAGGCTGGCACTGGGGCTGGCTGTGGTGCTGAGCCTGCCTCAATCCAAGCTGCTACCGTTGTCCTCCATGATCAGTTTGGTGGTAATGAACTCGTCCATAGGTCAGCTCAACGTAGGGGAGGAATGGGAGACCTGGGCCATCGCTTTGGCCAAACTCATCAACAACATGGGCGAGAACATGAGGCAGAGAGGAGCACCCGCTTTCTCCAGTCTTAAAACCAGAGCACAAGGGCGACTTCCTCTTTGTCCATGTATCCCTAAAGCTTAAAATAGCAAATGAATGAAGCATTTATTGAATGCTTATTGTTTGCCGAGCACTGTGGATACAAGCTGTAACGGACCTTGATGTAGCTTTTTAATATTTGCAAAGCATTTTGAATGTCCTGATATGATTCGCAGAGAAACCCTGCGAGGTGGGTGCTATTGTTCCCATTTTGCAAATGAGGAAACTAAGACAGAAAAATTAAATGTCTTGCTCACAATCATATAACTCCTAAGAGTTTGGATCAGGATTGGAACTCAAGTTTTCATGACTCAAAGGCCACTGTTCCCGCCAGTAGACATTTAACTGCCTAAAACAAAAAGCTAGAGAAGACAATCCCTTTTCTCAAGGGAGAACCCTAAAGAGGTTTCACGTTCAGGGTATATAGAAAGGCTCAGTGGTTGCTAGCATTAAGCAAGGGGATGATTGCCAGGCCTAGGTGTTCTTAGGGTGCACTTGCAAATCAGATATACCCAGTTCCTGTAGGGAGGTGTTTTGGAAGCGATGACATGCTACGTATTTAGGAATACTGATGATAAATTTTACTCGAAGGACTGTACTTGGTGACTCTTCCTTGAATGGGTATGAGTAGCCAGAGATATACTGTGGTGATGGTGATGGTAATGGTGATGGTGATGGTGATGGTGTGTGTGTGTGCGTGTGTGTGTGTGTGAATGTGCGTGCTTGTTGGGTGTTTGACTGGAGGGGCCTAGTCCATGACGTTTGGGAAAAAAAAAGTGGGCCAAAGGGTCAGGGTTCCCTCTCAAGAGAGTGAGGATTATGGGAGTCAATAACTATCGAATCATGTACAGAAAGTGAGACTTCAGTTGGTATTTCGGGAAAGTCAAGAGGCACAAATGAGGAGGGAAACTATTCCAGGCACAGGAGAAAGCAGATAGAGGGTGGGGTGAGGGCATCCATCCCTCTCCGACTCTTGCATAGTCTGACTCACAGACACACTCCATAAATGCTTGTTTCATTGACTGATACAACTTAGAATAAGAAAGGATTTCAAGAGGCCCATTGGAAAGAATGTTGGCCCCAGAGGCCAGAGGACCTCGATTCAAATCCTGAAGAATATACTGGCAGCCTGGGAGTCATTTAACCCTATGTCTGCCCTCGTTTCTTCATCTGTAAAATGGGGATAATCAAAGCATCTAATTCTCAAGGTTGTTATAAGGATCACAAGAGATAATATTTGTAAAGAGCTTGGAAACCTTAAAGCACTATATAAATGATGGGCACCATTTATTGTCATGATGATTCCCTATGATCTCTATATTTTCTATGGAGATAAAGGTGGTCAGTGACTTCATAGTATCACACTACTCATTTCCTTTACAGAGCCAGGATTCGAACTCAGGTCTAATAATGAGTGCACAAATGTTTAAACACAATCCCTAGGTCTTAAATTGTGACCACTCCTCTCCTCTCCTTCCTTTTCTCTCTCCTCTCCTCCCTTTTTCTCTCTCCTCTCTTCCCCTGTTCTCTCCCTTTCCCTGTCTTTCTCCTCTTTTCTCCTCCTTTTGTTACTGTTGACTGAAGAAATTCTTGGTTCTTCCTCATCCTCAAACCTAACTGCAAGCTTTCTTTCATTCTCTTATATTCTCCATACACAAGCCTCCCCTGTCTACCTATCTCCCAGGCTGACAGCATACTGCACTATCCAATGCTTCGGGCTGATCATTTACTCTGGAGGGATCCCAGCACCAAGATGTTAGAGTAGGAAGAATATGAGAGGTCACCCAGTATTATCGTCTCTTTTCAAAGAGAAGAAAAGTTACTCAGACGGAATGGGATTTGGATGGGGGTAGTGAGAGGTGGATCGTAACCTCCAAACACCATCACTGGACGTTGTACTATCCATTGGATAGGAAGGCAATATGTGCTGTCGAGGAGATTATTTTCTAATGGTGAAGAAAACATCAATTTATAATATACATACTCAGTAAATCTGAGGTTTAGAGAGGATCTAGTAACCTGATGGAACAGGAAGGGTTTCATGTAGAAGGCAGTGCTTTAACTGAGTCTTGAAAGGAATGAGGGATTCTCTGAATTGGAGATGCATTCCAGCATGCATTTCAAAAGCATAGAGGTGGAAAATGGAATTCTTTAAGGAACAGCAAAAAGGCTGGAAAGGTAGCTTGGGTACATCTGTGTGAAGGAGTTTCAAAGTCAGAGGAGTTTATAGTTGATTTTGGAGCCAACAGGGAGTCACTAAAGTTGTGACAGTATGGGAATGACATGATCAGACTTATGATTTAGGAAAATCACTTTGGCAGCTTGAGCAAAGGATGAGTTGTAGTAGGTGGAGACTTGAGGTTCAGAGACCAAGCATACAGCAAGAGGAGATGTGGCTATGAAATTAGAGAAGTGGATGGATGTTGATAGAAGTGCCAAGGTTTGGCAACTGAACTGAGTTTGATAAAGGAGAGTGAGAAGTTGAGAAAAATGCCCTAACAGCTCTCTTTTGTTGGTGTTGGTGGTGCTTTCAAGAGACAGTGAAAAGAACTGGATTTTTAGTCAGAGTCTGGATTCAAATTTTGATCTTGCCTCTTACTGTAAATGTGGAAATAAACTAGGTGGCACAGTGAATGTGTCATTTCACCTGGAGTAAGGAAGACATTAATTCAAATCCCACCTCAGAACTAACTGGCTGTGGGACCCTGGACTTCTTCCTGCTTCAGTTCTCTCAACAGTAAAAGAAGATAATATGACAGCAACCCATTTCCCTGGGTTGCTGTGAGTATCAAATGAGATAATATTAGTAAAAAGCATGTAGCTCAGTGACTGTTACATAGTAGGCACTTAATAAATAGCTTCCCTCCTTTCAGTACAGTTTCCATTTCTTTCTTTCTTTTTTAAACATATTTACTGATACTCCTTGCCTCACACATGGTTTTTGAGGAAAGTGTTTTGTAAAGCTGACGTACAATAAAGAAATTTGTGTTGGTAATCTGCAATTAAAAGTAATCCTGGAAAAAATACAAAAACTTATTTTTACAGTTTTAAATGCATTGATATGATTGAGACAGGCAATCTGTAGGGACTGTCGATCTGGCAGCCTGGGTAAAAAAGGCAAACAGGCCAAATGCATATTGTTTATTCCTTTAAAGTCCGTGGTCACATGGACATGGAGCCAGGAAGAAAACCTCTGATGGCCTCATGAAGGAATGATCAGGCTTAAATATATTTTACCATGGGAAAGGAGTTTTCTTAGTTGCATAACATGTACCTACTGGGAGACAGGAAAAATAACAAGGTAGAGTCAGCTGGAAATTAAGATCCTAGGATG
>CM053775.1:46482881-46505132 GCA_028658325.1 Potorous gilbertii
CTGGGAGACAGGAAAAATAACAAGGTAGAGTCAGCTGGAAATTAAGATCCTAGGATGTCTGTTTTCCTCTGTCTCTGCATATCGAAAAAAGAAAAATCCTACCATTCTGGTTGTAGATATCCTGTCATAAACAGGAATTTGAAGTTGCTGACACAGGAAAGGGCATTTTTAGACAAAAAAAGGAGTCTGATCGATTAGTTCAGGCTTTGGCCCTTATTGAAATTGAAAGGAAATGATAGCAAGTGTTATCATTTTCTCCTTTTGGTCAAAGGCAAGCTGAAGACTCATCCTGTAGACCAAGAAAGGTATGTAAAACTTCTAAGCAACCAGTCCTTGGTATGCCAGGGGCTCAAGTGGGGGGGGAGCTGTTCTTCGTGCAAGTCTGGTGCAGATTCTTGGGAAAGCTATCCACATCTGATGTTAGTGTTGTCAGGCCACTTTGAAGTTGAAAAGCAAAGTCTCCTATGGGCTTCGATATCTGCTCAAGATCAGAGGCAATGGACAGGACAAATGGATCGGCCATGAATAAACATTAAAATTGTAAGTAATACATTTCTGCATCCCATTATATTAACTCGGAGATGTTCCAATATATATCTACTGTTTAAGAGATTTTGCCTTGTACTTGCAGAATTTCTTGATGATAGACATTTGCTAGAAAAGAAAAAGAGGTACAATGTCATATATCTTAACAGAAGTAAAGGACTTCCTTAGCTATTTTTGTGTACAGGAATGAACCATTATGTGATAGTCAACCATGTGGTCCCTAGGAACTGAAAGGAAGACTTAGTTGTAATCAAGTGGGGAATTTGCCTTTTCAGAAAGGAAAGTGCACATTTGGAAAATAGAATTAGGAAGATCCTCCCCAGACTATGTCCAAGGTCCAGAAGGAGTACATATTGAACAAAATAAGGGGGCAACTTCCCTGAATTTAAAGGGAAACTGTTTGTTATGTGTATGACTTTAATTTTAAGACATATAATAAAGTGAAAATAAAGAAAAAATTTAGCTGGTCAGAGCAGGGTGCATCCATACAGCACAGAATGTTTGCTTAGCACTGGATTGCTGCTACCATTCATCCAGTTTTGTAATGGTGGCAAAACATATAAACACCTCATTTGGCAGATGGAGAAAACTCTGCCTCAGACAATCTAAAAGGATCATACAGGTAGAAGCAGAAAGGATCAACGAGGCCATCTAAAGTAACCTAACCATTGCATTGAAGAGGAGCCAGAGGTTCAAGGGATATGTAGCACTTACTACACAAGTAGTAAGTGTCAGTGACAGGGTTTGACTTGAGTCTTCTTGACTTGCAGTTCAGAGCATTTACACTCCCCAAAATTCCTTTGCAGGGTACAATGTAAATTACCTGTACCTCCCATAGCTGAACTAGAAAGCTGGCCATGAGTAGTATCACCCCGCTTTGTCGAGAAGAAGAATGGAGACTGCAGCTGCAGGCCGAGAAGCAGAGGAAGAAAGACCCTTAGAATCACTTTCAACAGAGCAGATTCCATTTCACGCATGCCCCCCTTGTGCTCAGTGATTCTTGTCAGTGTCCTGCCCTCAGTCTTCCTGTTCTGAGTGCTTCTGACTCAGAGAAAAGAGGGCAGAGGATGGAATTTACCAATGACTGCCAGGGTCCTCACTGCACACTAGACGGTGGTCCAAATACACACATGAATAAGAATAACTGGGACAAATGCAGGTAGTCGGGAAAGGTGAAGGGGTGGTGGAGGGAAATGTAGAAAGAAGATGGAGACTTAGATGAAAGACAGGACCATGAAGACAGATGCAACACATTGAAAAAGAAGAGAGTGTATAAAGGCAAAGGACAGACACTGATAATAGAGTCAAAAAGAAAGCCGAGTCATAAAGAGAGACACACACAGAAAGTTAAGGGGATCCTTTGAGAGGAGAGGAAGTCAGAGAGAGGAGAAAGAAAACGCAGAGAAGTCAAGGACAGTGTGAAGATGGCCACATTACGAGGCAAGAGGGCCATGGAGACAAGTGAAGCATGTTGATAGAGAAGAACAGATAAATAGATACAGGGGGCACACAAGGAGAGACACATGGCAAAGTGAAAGAAGAGGAGAACAAAGTGAGGGGAAGGTTTGAAAGAAATAAAGAGCAAGATAAAGAAAGGCAAGAGACATATGCACAGAGAAGACATGGGCACACAAAGAGGGGAACAATCATAGTGAGATTAAGGAACAGATATGGAGGAGGGACATAAAGAGATGAGAGTTTGGTTAAAGAAAGAGAAGAACACAGAGAAAGAAGGGGGTTAAGAAAATACACTTTGGGAAGAGCAGGAAGACATCGTGAAGAATGGGCACATAGGGAAGAAAAGGGCAAGTAGAGTCTGGTGTGGGCACTTGAGGAGGAGAATGAAAGTCAGAGGGTCACTTAAGGAGGATAGTGACCCCGAGATAAGAGGTACGAATTACACAGCAAGAGAGGCATAAGTAGATCAAGGAGAGGGAATGTGGGAGCAAGAAGTGGTGGGAGAGATTCACAGAGGAGTGGAGAAATACAAAGAGATTTTAAGTTCAGGGCACATATTCAGAGAAATAACTTTGAGAGAAGAGACAAATCTAAAGAGAGACAGGGGATATTTTGAAGAGTGAAGGGACACATAAAGAGAGGAGAAAGACGCATAGCCATGATAAGGACAGAGAAGGAGGAGAGGGTACATCTTTTGAAGAGAGTCGAGAGTGTGCATAAGGCAGTTAAGGAGAGAAATAGAGAAGAAACACATAGGGAGGGAGGAGACAGAGGTGAACACAATGAAAAGGGGCAACATAAAGAGAGAAAAGAGGATCATAGAAACATGTGAGGTATACAAAGAGAGAGAGGGTAGTGGACAATGTGAAACTTAAAGAAGGTAAGAAACGCAGGGAGTTGGGAGCTGTGACAAAAAGAGCAAAGAATAAGAGAGATTGGAGGAGGCTTTTTGAGAATAAAGGGATATAAAGAAGAGACAGCACATGAACATGGGAGAAAAATAGGAGACAGGAAAACGAAAGAAAAACAAGAGAGGTTACCTAATCAGGTGGGCGAGGCCTGGCGAAGGAGTGGGACAGAGATGAAACGGACACATAAGAGAGGAGAGGGAATCAGCTAGACAAAGAAGGTGAAGAGAGAGGAGAAAGAAATGTCACAAAGAGGGACCAGAGGGGAAATAGGGAAAGTCACATAAAAAGATGACAGAATCAGTAAGTGAAAGTACATAGAGAGACATATAGAGCAAAATCGGAAGAATCATCCACTTAACAGTGAGGAAGAAAGTAGGGAGGGAGACAGAGGGAGAAAAAGAAAGAAACACAGAGATAGAGAAAGAGAGAGAGACAGAGAGACAGACAGAGAGATAGAGAGAGAGAGAGAGAGAGAGAGAGAGACATAGACACTAAGAAGGAAACAGAGGGCACGGAGAGAAGAGGAAAAAATAGGTGAAGACAGAGAGAAGAACCCAGAAGAAAAGTACCCATTCCAGGTTCCAGGACACAGAGAAAAGGAAGAGACATGCAAGGAGCAGAATGATGGGATAGTCACAAGACTCTATTACCATGGAAGAAATAATAAAGAGATGAAGGGAGTCAGCAAAAAACTCTCCTTAAAGTATTTCAGACCCTTTGGATAAGTTATCCTGGAAGTGAGATCCAAGAAAATCTCTGAACTTGAAAGCCTAGCTCCTTGAAGAGGCAAGATACCCCACCTTGCTAACCAGTGGCATGATGAAGAAGCTGTTGATCGTCAGGGCAAACCTTTTGCTCAGAGAACTGTTCAAGATAGCCAGTTTGCCGTTGGGACTAGTTTGAGGAACCACTTGTGGTAGATTGGAAATTCTTGCTAGGGTAAATATCCCATCTATTCATAATGGCAGGAGCCCTGAAGACCTCGGAGAGATTGATATAGAATATATCATTTCAAATTAACAGTAGAAGTTGCCGGTCCTACACACCTTGATCTACACGGAAGCGTCACTCATCTCCTAAGTCCTTCTTAGCATGTCTGAATTAAGGGTAGTTGCCCAACAATCAGCAATCAGTAGGAACCACAGTCCAGTAATAGTCTAACAAAATGTTTTTCAGTTGTAGTGCAGGGATGAGAAATTTCTTATCTTTTTTGAGTTTTGCTTTAGGTCTTTTACATCCTCCCGCAGAATGAATTAGAAAATGCACCAAACCAAATGCTGGTTGGGAAAGTGAAGAAAAATTCACAATGAACCATTTTATTCCAGAAACAGCCAGAAAGAGAGATATTTGAACACTGTGGTGGCAGCTGGCCAGGAGTTCACTACAGCTGGAGTACTGCAGGAGGTAAAAGAGTCAATGGAGTAAGCAACCCCTTCAGAGAAGCAGGAGGGGAGTAGCCCAATGCCAACCTTGCTTAGACTTCCACATTCAAGTTCCAAAAGAATATTCAAATACAGAGATGACTGGAACAGGTGGATGACTTCCCTCTTTTCCTTCCACAAATAGAAGATACCCATTCACAAAGATCGTGGAATTTGCTCAAGCTCACCTCGAACAATGTGCCTTCCAGGCTAATTCAAAACCCGGGGGCTTGTTTCTCGAACTTCACTTAACCACACTCTTATAGCTGTGGTTAGTCCCCCACCAAGAAACACAAACCAACGTTAGTTCTCTGGGTAACCCGCCCAAATCTCAGTGAACAGTGCTCACCTCCCGCAGAAGGGGTTTTCAGCATATGCATCTTAGCTTGCAAAGAAGTGAGATACCAAGAGGTAAGCCAAAAACACTGGCAGGTATGAGAATCCTGGGCTCAAGTTCTACTTCTGCTCCTTATTGCCTGTGTAACTGTGGCCAAGGCTTTGCCTTCCTCTTCACCTCAGTTACTCTTTCTCTAAAAGGATGAGGCAGAACCATATGGTGTCTGCGGTCTCTTTTAGCCCTTCTTCCTAAAAAAATCTACAAGGCCATTCACACTGCACCTGCACATCTCTAGGTGGAAGGTCAAGGAGGTCTTATAGGGACCAGTTGGGGACTGTTTTCCTATGTTAGGAGCTGATCCCAGGAACTCTGGGATGGATTCTCATGGCCTCTTAGGGTAACTTCCCAGGCCCCTGAGCCTTATGTTCACATAGGGCAGATCCTGTAGAATATTTCATCCGGCAGACATCTACCCCCAGCCCTCAAGGCTACTCAGGTAAACACAAGCCGAGCAGAGCTGTCTGGGCAAACGATAGCCTGTGGTGGGAGCAGAGAGCCAATGACACTGCTGCCCAGTTTTGTGATGCAGGAGTTCCTCACCAGGCAACCTTGCCCTACACTGTCTCATAGGCCAGGGATCCCCTATCCCTTCTGTCTCCCACGAACCCTACAGGATTCCTTTTAGTTTCCCCTCTTCTGGAACACTCTTCCCCTTCCATTTTACCCCTCCCTGCCTGTGGTGCACATTGCCTGCTGGGAGTTTTGAACAACTCCCATCCCTAATGCACTCCTCACCCCTAATGTGAAAAGAGAACAAAAGCCTGGTTTTTGTCACTTTTGTGAGAAACCAGGGCATTGGATACGTCAATGAAACACCTGTCTCAAGGTTATGACACCACTGCGGGGTGTCAAGATTCCCCACCTCCAACAACGACAGAGGTGTTCCATGCAAAGGCACCCACTATATATTGACCCAAACACAGTGATGTCATTTCTTCAAGTATGAAGGAAGAAAACCAGGCCAGGGCTGAATCGACTCTGTCTCGGTATTACAGCTCTAATGTTTGCGGCTACCTGCAGCTTTAAAAGGTCAACAAAAATAGATGAAAATATGGATGGAGATGAGGATGGGTGGATGGATAAAAAAACACACATGTATTAAGTGTGTATTCTGTGCAAAGTATTGTGCTAAGCGTTGGGGAGAAACAGAAAAGCAACAGAGTTCCAGCTCTCTAAGAGTTCACATTCTAATACACAAGACAAGACAAATGGGAGGGTGCAAGTCATGTTAATACAAACAAACAGCAAAGTAAATGCTGATGCATCTTTTTCGGTCAGTCATTGAGTCAACAAGCAACAATACCAGGCAATGTGCTAAGTTCTACTAAGAAAAGGATAATGAACAAGAGTCTTCTCCCATAAATCTTAGTCTAATGCAGGACACAACATACCAGGAGATCTTCACAAACAATGCATTTATGGAAAAATGTGAGAAGACTCTCATGGAAGGAAATAAAATGAAGAAAGACTGAAAAAAACCTTCATGTCGCAAGTGAGAATTTGTGATTGTGGTTGTGTGGTTTGTCCTTCATTCGCAAAGAAGACCATGACATCTTTCATTCTTGAAGAAGACCATGACATTATCCTCCCCCTTCCTCTCCTATCCTCTCCTCCTCATTCCTCTCTCCTCATCAGGAATCTTTAAACACATGAGGTGTTCCTCCCAAAGGAAGGTAAATTTTAGTGGCTGAAACCCACCTATATTTGGATTTACTAGGTATCTGTTTTTTAAAAAAAGTTTGTGACATGCCTAAATTTCAATTCATTCAGCTCTTATTGATTGGACAGTAGATTACTTCCCAAGGACCATTTGGTGCTTATTTTGGGACCCCATATCTCAGAATAAATGTCAGTAATAATTGTTTCTCTTTTGACCAGCAACCGTGAGTGTCTTCCCCTCCCAGTTTGATTAAAGTAGGGGCACAGAACTCACCATACCATCACCTGAAGGGTCTGGAACACAAGGGACCCCGATGGCTAACTTAGGTCTCTGTGTTGGTAGTGGGCAATCATTCCAAGCCCACAACACCATCATATTTCTCACACTGTTTGATTAGTTGACACAATAATTAATTGGAGTACAGCCTCTGAGTGAAGAGAGGGAATGAAATTGAAGGGCAAAAATGGGAAACATTTATTGGGCAAGTACAGCACACAAGTGGTTGGAGAAGAGAAAGAACAATGTGCTTTTACAAAGACTGAGATTTTAGGCAGTACTTTATATGGTTTCACATTTATATGGTATCCTGGGTGTCAGGAGAATAGGAGGGATACAGAGTACTTGTAATCAGGATGTTTATACAAGCTCTGTCTGTTTGGGACCAGTACAAACTGGAGTAAGCTGGCCCAGAGCTTGATGACACAACAAAGGTGATCTGTGTTCACCAAGTGGAAAAAGAAAAGGATCACTGGATGTCAAACTTCGGCTGCAGTCATTCTGTCTCCTGATTGGCTGATTTGGATTGCCAGGTTATTTCAGACTCTCCTGGTTAATACCAAGTAAATCAAGGTGTTTAGTAAACTCTTCGTTGTTCCATTTCTGCACTACAAACTTTAGCTTTGGAATTCAATTAACACTGAATTCATCTAACTTTTGAGGAGCAAAAAAAAAGTAATCCCTATTGCCAAGTGGTTCCTTAACTTATCTTTCCCTCCTCAGCCCTAGCTATATTCAGATTGCTTCGTCTGCATCTTTATCAGTTGCTAAATCTGAATGGAAAAAAATGAAACTTGGTACTTGTATTGAGAGATCCATTTTCTGATTCTGTGAGGTTTAGGGTTGCTCAGGAATCCAAAATACTGACATGCCTTGTCCTGTCTGAATGAATTCAACCCAATCGTTCTTTCAACCAGAGAAAAACAAAGTTTAATGAAAATCCCCAATATTGGGTAGACTTTTAAAGAATCTGAGCATTTGTGATACTTGTACTGACAAGTGGGCCAGAAGGTATCTGAGCACGTTTATAGCGGAAAAATGGCTCTTATATGTAGAGAGTCTGTGGGAGGTATCTAAGGGTGGTCAAGTAGTGTGGGGTGACTTCAGGTGGGCTTTAGGAAAGGTCTTGGTGGGAACAGAAAATGGAGAGCTAGCCTATTTTAAGGGTAACAGATTTGGGCATGAAAAGCCAAAGGAAGTGGGAAGATTCAAAGTGAGTTCAAGGGATTTCTTAGAGCATGTCTCCAATCAATTACCCCTGCAAAACTGTAAACTCCTAGTCTTCTCCTGTTTTTTCATTCCCCTACCTCGTCTATACAGGCCACATCCTGAAAAAGAGAAAATACAGAAAAAAATATAGAAAAAACAAAGTTAAGGTAAGAACAACTACCTTGGTAGCGGTCAAGACATAGAAATTGAAGGGATGTCCATCTATTGAGGAATGGCAGAACAAGTTGTGGTATGTGAATACAAGGGAATATTATTGTGCTGTAAGAAATGACAAAGTCAGACTTCTGAAAAACTTGGACGTATACGAACTCATGCGGAGTGAAGTGAGCATACATACAGTGTTACATACAGTAATTACATAACATACAGTAATAGCCGCAGTGTGTAAGAACTGTTTTTCATATTTAGTCCTTCACAGCAATGCAAGGACCTAAAACCTTTCCAAAGGACTCATGATGCAAAATGCCATCCACCTCCAGAGAAAGAACTATGTGCTTGGAAGGAAGAACTAAGTAGAGCATTTTCTCTATTGCGATGTTTCGTTTCTTTCAAGGTTTCTCGCCTTCATTTTCATTCTTCTATTCAATATCACTAATGTGAATATGTGCTTAATAGAAATGTGTGTGCATAACCAATATAAGTTTTCAAAGTGGCTTGTGGAGCGAGGGGGATAATTTGGAACGTATGGAAGTGATTGTTGAAAACTGAAAACAAATAAATTAATGAATTTGGAGAAAAAAACTGAAAAAGAAAGACTACTTCCTTGGGAGAGCATTTTGCCTGCCTCCTGGTTCTGCTCAGAGTAGACTTTTTTTTCCACACTGATTCCTACATTTTGCCTAATTCTTGGGGACACACCTCTGCCTGAAAATCCTAGAGGAGCTTCACCTCTCTGGGCAAAATTTAAGTATTTTCAATCCTAATCTACTCCCCAAGAATCCTCCTTTTTTACAAGAGTTGGTACTCTAGAAGTTTGCCTGTTTCAACAAATCCTGTTAAAAACCCAGGGATCTCAATGAAACTTTTATCTGCAAGAAATTTTTTTTTGGCCGTGCCCGCATATTATCTCCCTAAACGTCATTAGAAGGTTGAAATGGCCAACATCCAATCTCAAAGTGGACTCTAAATTTTCTCAAGTGGTTCCCCACATTTCTGCCGGATTACTCCCTAAACACCTCCCAAAATTCAATTTAAAAATAGAAATTCTTTCCAAAGCACTCTGTGGAAGAGGTTTTCATTTGCTAGCATTCTGTCCTGTTGCCTGTTCCAGAGGACTCTGTTATTGAAAGCGAAAATGTTAGAGAGCTGCAGCATTAAAAACAAATATAGACATAAAACATACAAACTTCCCTTACACAAAATTTAGCTACTAGGGAAATTACTAGTAAATTTCCACTGAAGGGGAGAGTCAGATCGCAGCAAGAGTCCTAACAAAACTCTCCCCGTGGGGATACATGTAAGGAAGTTTTGTTAGGAATCTAGAGAGCAAAGCTCTGATCCTTTCTTGCTTGCAGTGACTGTGGGATCAAAAAAGATCCAAAAGACATCATTTCTGCGGGCTTTAACAGTTATTTTTTCTATTATTTTTCTTATTTATGTTCATTAATTGTTATTTATTATTTTATTTAAGTTATTAATTATTTAATAATACCAGTATTATTATTAATAATGCCAAAATTTTAATGAGGAAAGTCCTTTGGCTGTCTCTGTTAGACCAAAGATGATCGTGGTGGGTGGGCACACAAACACACACACAAAATTACGTAACAATGGACGCTAGACAATAGCTGCCCACCCCAAGAAAGTGCTCGAAGGAGCGGCTAAACCAAACATCCAAAATGAAAAAGTCCCCGGTCTGAATTTCAAATATTGGCCCTGTCAGAAAGGAGGGAGACACAAACAGGGAAACAAGCAGGGAGGCGAGGTGGAGGAAGAAGAGAGATGACTGCAGCCTCTCCAGAGAGTAAAGAAGGCTGGAGGTGGAGGAGATCCGGAAAATTTCCCTCCCGGGAAAACCACGGGAGCTGACAAGGAGGAGCCTCAGGAAAGACAGGGAGACAGAGAGCCACCGGATATATCCTTTCGTCCTTGCCACTGGCCACACATTTGTGGCCCTGGCATTGCCAATGCGGAGGTACGAGACTGTGGGGGGAGGGGGAGGGGCCGCGGAGAAGCCAGGAGGAGAAGTTACCCCTCCGAAGCCCTGGACGCCGATCCCCGCCCATAGAGTACTGCCCCCTACATAGGCACAGAAGGAGGGCTACTCCAGAGCAGTGCCCTCCTCCACAGTGAGGGGGCGCAATCGAGAGGCTGTTGCGCAAGCTTCGGTCCTATTCTCGCCTCCGTGGTTAAAGCACCAACGCCTGAAGCCTCTTACGGGGGAGATGCTACTGCAGATTGGGATCTGGGCCTTGCTGCTGCCGGGCATCTCGGGCTGAGTGGTGAGGGAACCCTGCCGCACGCGCTCGCGTAATAGTGAGAGGGAAGGAGTCTGCAGGGCAGGGTCAGATGGGGAACCGAGCCCCCGGAATGGAGGCTGAGCATCCATCCGCATTGCCGCCGATCCTGCAGGCCTGCTTGGGGCCCAGAGCAGTGCAGCTGGGCAGCTGGGCTTGCCGGGGGCAGGTGAGGGGATGGGCTTCCACCTTGGCCCTGTCCGCCAGACTAGAGCAGGAAGGGGGGCCTGGGCAGGGGCTCTAAGGGGCTAAAAGGAGATCTCCAGGGCTGCAGAGAGGCACTCTCGGATTGAGCTTCCTTGGGGAGGAGGAGGGGGAAGGGGAGAAGTGTTAGAAGGCCCTCCCATCAACGAAGGTTTCTTCTGTCACTGACCCAATGGCTGAGAGGAAAGAGGACCATACACCCCCAGCTGCAGAGGGGCAAACAAGTGCAAGGCCAGGGCCAGAGGGCGATGCAAATGAGGAGAAGGAGAGGGTCCCCATCCAGAGTGTTTCTCAGGGAGCTGCTGCTGCTGCTTCTCATTTGGCCTCAGTGGAAGTCTGTATCATTGAGAGTATCCAGCTGGAGAACTTTATGTGCTATGCCAAACTGGGGCCAGTGAAATTTGGGTCCGGGGCCAACTATGTGGTGGGACAGAAGGGCAAGAGTGCGTTGCTGACTGCTCTAGTGATTGGTCTGGGTGGACAAGCGTTAGAATAATCTTTGAGAGAGTTTGTGAAACATGGAGAGCTTTCAGCCAACATTTTCATCACATTACACAACAGAGGGGAAGATGCTTTCAAATCTGACCTGTATGGGGACACCATAATGGTGCAGCAATACATCAGTATAAATTTTTCTGTGAGGTATAAACTAAAAGACCACACAGGCAACATGGTTTGTTCTAAGAAAGAAGAGCTAAGGGCCATTCTGGATCATTTTAATATACGGGTAGATAATCCAATGTCCATTTTACAGCAGGAGATGGGCAGGCAGTTATTGAATACCAGAAATGATGGTGACAGATACAAATTCTTTCTGAAAGCGATCCAATTTAAGCAAATGAATGACGATTACTTACATATTTTGGAGAGGAAGGCCTGGACTCAGAATCAGATAGAACAAGGATAAGCTCAGCTCTGGGAACTCAACTGTCAGTCAGAGAGACAGAAGAGCTTTTCCAGAGCATGGCTTCCTTAAGGAAATGAATAGAGGAACTGAAACTAGAGATACCCTGGGCAGTAGTGAATGAATCTAAAAGACAAATTGAAGATATGGTAGCTATTATAAATTTTGGAGATCAGCATACTATCAGATTAAATCAGCAATTGGAGACCTGTCAGCACAAATTTAAGGAAGCAGCCAAAAAGTTTAAAGACATTCAAAAGAAATTGATCCTATTGAAGAGAGAAGCCTCTGCATTAGAGACCAAATGTGTTGAGGCAAGAAAAGATGTAAATAGAAAAGAAAAGGCATGTAAGGAAGCTGAAGTTTTATATGATGCTTCCCAAAACGAATTGAAAAGGTTGGGAGGCAAGGTCAAACAACATTACACCCAAATTGAAGATGTACAGGAGAATAGAGAAAAAGAAAATCAGAAAAGGAAGAAAAAATTTTCACGTTGAGAGTACAGATAAGGGACTTTCAGGATGAAGAAGATTCACTTGTTCAAGTGATGGGACATCTTCAGCAAGCTATCCAAATAGACAATGAAGAATATTCTCGACTTAGGGAAGAAGTCTCAGATATACAACAAATACCGAACGATGAGCAGCAACAGCTAAACCGATTAAAAGACTGTAAAACTGATCCACTGAAATGATTTGAACAACAAATGACAACCCTTCTTGAAGCAGTAGACAACGCCCATGGGCAAGGGTGCTTTACTTGCAAACCTATAGGCCCACTAGGAGCTTACATTCATCTCCGCGATCTGGAATTTGCTTTGGCTGTTGAGTCCTGCTTAAAGGGTCTTCTTCTTGCCTTTTGTTGTAATAACCCCAAAGATGAGGAAGTGTTTCAGGGGCTAATGGAAAAGTTTTATGCACCAGGCTCTCCACGACCACAGATAATTGTGGCACCATTTCAGTGTGAGGTACGTGATGTAACACATAAAGCAGCCTTTCACCCAGAGTTTCCAACAGTTCTCACAGCTTTAGAAATAAGTGAGGCAGTGGTGGCCAACACTTTGATTGATATGAGGGGCATAGAGTCAGTGCTGCTTATCAAAAATAACTCTTTGGCTCGTAGAGTAATGCAGGCTCAGAGGCCCCCCAAGAACTGTAGTGAAGCTTTCACTGCTGATGGTGACCAAGTGTTGGAGAGACACTATTACTCATGTGAAGAATTGAGACCTACTTACTTGATTGATGTGGAAATAGAAATAAGTCATGTGGAGAAAGAAATTGAAAATAAAATGGCACAGTTATCTGTATATCAGCAACATACATGTACACTTGAAAATGATATCAGAAAGAATCAAGAAATTTTGAAGAATAATGACCTACATTTAAAAGAAATCCAGATGAGAGTGACAAAAATCACTACACAAATTAGAGATCTGGAGAAGGAAGAAAACCAAGCAGGAGATATCTCCATTCTGGAAAAAGAAGCACAAGAAATTAAAAAGCAGATGAAAGAGGTGGAGGAGAAAGTGAAAATGAGAAATAAAGAGACGAAGAATTTAAAAAAGCAGAAAATGGATGCTGAACAGAGACATGAAAACATTAAGAGAGAAATATGCCAAGTTTCAGAATCCATAGAATCTCTGAATCAAGAACTGGACAAGGTCAATTTAGAAATGGATACTGAAATACGATACATGTTGAACTATGAAGACTGGCTTAAACGACACCTGGATTCTCTCGAAGTGAAAAAGGAAAAGCTGTCAATGAAAGAGAGCAATCTGGAAATAGAACTTGTTGAAGCCAAATACCTCTGCCCAGAGCGAACAGATATTACAGAAACCCCCTCTATTCTTGAAAAAAATGGTTAGTATGTTAAAGGACAAGATAGAATTAGAAAACAAGAATCTTTGGAACCAGAGAAGAAATAATACAGAAGTACGAAGAAGTAAAAGAAAGACGTCAGTGTCTTGATGTTAAAGTGAAGAATTTGAAAGAGTGTGCTGAATCATTGGATCAAGCATCAAAACAAAAATATGAAATATGCCAGCAATTTAAAAGAAGCTTTGACTTAAGATTAAGCTATCCTTTGAAAACTTGCTATCACAGTGGGCTTACTCCGGGAAAACGAGCTTTAATCACAAAAATGAAACCCTTTCTATAAGAGTCCAGCCTAAAGAAGGAAATAAAGCTTCTGGTGACATGCAATTCCTGGCAGGTCGTGAAAACTCTTTGTCAAACTTTGTTTCCATTCTTACTTTATGGTCCATTACAGAATCTCCTTTCAGATGTCTGGATGCATTTGATATGTACATGTACCCTGTCAGTCGAAGAATTGCCATGGATATGATCCTCAGGATTGCTCATTCCCAGCAATGCCAACATTTCATCCTGCTCACTCCACAAGACATAAGCATTGTGCCCGTAAATCCTCTGACTAGAATACTCATACTGCCAGATACTGAAAGAGGCCAGAGAACCTACCTTTCCAACCAATTAGGCAAGAGGAAGAAGATTGAAGCTGATTTATAATTTTTAAAAGTAAGTTTTTTACTGATATTTCTTGTTTTTTGTTTGCATCACTATGGTATTCAATGTATACTTCCTTGCCACTTCTCAGAGAACCACCCCAAATGACAAATAGTATTTTTTGTAGAGGAAAAAGAAGATAAAAGGTCACACAACTGATTGATATCGATATCCCAAAACATGGGTAATATTCATTACCTATGATCCTTCCACCTCCATGAAGGGCTATCTCTTCATTTGAGTCCTGCTTGCTTTTTATACTTTTGATTTGTGTGTGCATTCCTTCTTTCCATTGTTATAGTGTTGTGTTTATTGCTTTTTCTTACATCTCTCTGCACATCATTTCTTACAGCACAGTAATATTCTATTACATTCAGGCATTCCCCAATGGATGGAGATCTAATTTGTTTCCAGTTGTAAGCGATAATAAAAAAATGTTGCTGTATTATTGAGTATATGGGGACATTTTTTCTTATTGATGGCTTCCATGAGAAATAAGCTCACTAATTGAGTCTCTAGTTCTAAAAGCATGGACGTTTTAGGAACTTTATTTTCATAACTCCAAATTCCTTTAGAAGACAGTTATACCATTTCACAATTCTGAAAATGTGTTACAGTGCCTGTCTTTCACAGTCTCTATGACATTGAATTTTGCCTTGTTTTGTCACTTTTGCCATTTTGCACAGTGCAACGTGAAAGTTTATCACTGTCTCAATTGCATTTCTCTTTCATTACTCATTTGGGGCATTTTTCATGTCATTTTGAATTGCTTGCAATTCTTTGGACAACTGTTCATATCTTTTAACCTTTCATCTGTTGAGAAATGAATACATGAGATTGTGGATACTTGACTCTGATAGAGAAATTTGGTGTAAATTATTTTCCCCATTTGACCACTTCCCTTCTTGTGTTAGAACCATTAATTTTGCCTGTGCGGAATCTTTTCGGTTTCGAGTTCCTTCTTTAGCTACACACACTGTATTCCTTCAGTTACTTTACTGCACTTGCCTGGAAATCTCCCTGTGTCCATGTCTTCCCATGATGACCCAGAGGTCCCAGTTCCCCCTCACCGCCCCCTCCACAGCATAAGTTGCCATTTGAAGTACAATATTCCTGTGCCTTATCTACTGCAAGACCCTAATCTCTCGTCACGCCTAAGAACATTCATCTGTTGAACCCCATCTCACTTCCAAAATAAGGGCTCCTTCCTTTCCCCTTCAATTTGTTTTCATTCTTCTACCCTCCTCCTCACCCCTTCTCTTCTCTTTTCCCCTGATTCCCTCTCCCTTTTTATGTACCTTCCCATATTGTAACCTAGTGAAGCAAAAGAAGCATTCACCCGTAGGCTAGGTGTTTCCAGGTTCTTTCGATAATACCCCCATCAGCATCTTTATTGTTACCTCCACCAAATTTCCACTTTACCACTGTCTCCTTCCACACATTTAGAAAAAGTCTTGCTGATCGCTGTTTTCACTGTGTGGTTGTTACTCTCGTTACCTGAAGCATTTATTCGCGCCTGCCTTTCTGTTGGTTTGGGTGTTCAAGAGGTATATAATCTCTTCCGTTCTGAATTTCTTTCTCAAAATATTTCATATTCCTTGTTCTTGTCCTTTTTTGCCTTTACATTTTTCTTTCTTGATTCTTCTGGTTAACGTCCGATTTATAGGGCAGGGTAACTGGCCTACATAAAACTGCATCCTCAGTTCTATTACTCTTCAAAGCACAGTACATTATTCCATTAGTTTCTCGGTTTTCTATCCAGCACAGAATAGTCCTCTGATCTTTCAATGTTCTTTCCCTTGTATTTGAAGGTCCTTCTTCTGATATTTACAGAATTTCTTATTTCTGAATTAAATGAAATGTAACCATTATATGACTATCTTCTGGAAGCATGCTGTCAATTCTTTCAAGGGGAATATTCATGTTCTGTGTTCAGAAGTTCTGAACATTTCTGGTATTTTCTTCATTGTGATGTAAAGATTTTCTTACCTGTTGTATTCTTCTGAGAGACCTATGATCTAAGTGTTGTCACTGCACATCCTGCTTGGAAATCCTTATTTTGCTTGCATAATGATCATATTTTTGTTTAATGTTGTTTTTGACTCCTCTTTTTCTACGTTGCCTGCTTCTGTGTATTTACATTCTTAATTTGTTATTATCTCTTTTGTTTCTTTGGTAAGGCTTGTTATTCATTGCACCTTCAACTTTTTGTATTCCATTCATTGAGATGGCTCTGGAGGACAAGTGAGTCTGGTGACCTACCACAACCCTCCCTCAACCAACACAAAATCAGGTTCAAGTCATGTCATCTTTTCTCTGATGGCATGTTTTTCTTCAGCAATGAAGGAGGAACACAATTCTGAGAGTAGACGCAGCTGCCTGAATGGGGACCCAGCTCCCTGGCTAACTCAGCTCCTTCTCTCCTATTGGTATCCGCCTCCCCTTCCTTATCTTCTACAAAGGAAGATAAATTTTAATTTTTAAGAGATGCCAAGTTGACTTGGCTTTTACTGCCTAGTTTCTTTCCCTCCTCTCTCCTCCCCTTCCCTCCACTTTCCCTCGCTTCCCTTTCTTTTCCTTTCCTTCCCTTCACTACCATTCCCTTCTTTTCCTTTCCTTCCCTGTCCTTTCTTTTCCTTTTCCAAAACCTTAAACCTGTTACATTCTGAAGCTGGAACATCAACGGGCACCTGTCTAAGGGCTCTTCTGGAAATTCCTGGATTTAGAGTTATTATGAATATTAACTGTTGCTGTTTCCCTTCCAGCCTCATGTCTATTTCCTTCTTGGCCTCATTAAAGATGCCATCCCCTGGGTAGATCTTAAACAGGCATATGCAATGAACAGGAGTTTCCTCACCCTAAGGGACTACCTGCAAGAACCCTGGCCTAAAGGGCCCACAGTCTCCTAGTGAAAACTAGGTCATCTCCAGTGATCATGATGAATATCTGAACACTGGATTCAGAAGGCTGTCGAGGAGAAGTGAGGCTGGTGACCTAGCACAGCCCTCTTTCATCGAACACTAAGTCAGATGCAAGTCGTGTCATCAATTCTCTGATGGCATGGTCTTCTTCGGCAAGAAAGGAAGAACACAGCAACAATTCAGTTAATTATTTTTGCTGTGTTAGACATAAATTCTGTTCCCATAATTCTCATTTCCCTTTTGAACTACTGAGGAATAAAATGGTGTGGTTCCATGTTCTTAAATTTCAGAGTTTTCTGTCATATCAAATGATGCATCATTTTGCTTTTTTTCTTCAGCATTTCTTCGTGACATTGTTCAACAGATATGAAGGTTGTCTTTCCTTCTGTTGTTATCACTATTCCTTTCGATTTATCTCTTTTTGTTGAACTTCTTTGAGTATTCTTCTTCCCAATATGTATGTAACTTCCATTATTGCTTACTCATCATTTTTCTTATTCACCCACCTCCTGACTGCCCTTCCATCTGATTTTACTTCCTCAGGAGATGGATCTCAAAGCCTCTCAGCTTCCTTCCATGCTGGGCAATTCATTGTTCACTAAACTATGACTCTGCCTTCAAGTGACTGTTGAGTGATCTCAATTGATCCCAACTAGTTGCTGTGGCAAAGTGTTGGGATACTTGGTGGAGTGTTGAAAACCCTTCACATATGTATTTCTTATCCTGCTGACTTGTCTCTCTCTGCTTTTCAGCTCTCTGACCTGACACAGGCAGTTCAGAACTTACTTTCCTCAACATCTGTGGTACAGAACTTTGCAGAGCAGGTTCTTCTAAGTTGCTACCCTGACTGGCTTTTTTGCTCCTAAAGGGCTCTAAGTAAGCAGTCTATGAATGACTGAAGGAACTTTCACAGCCTGGAGCTAGGCATTCCATGAAATTATAAAGAGGGAGGGGAAACTCGGGTTGGGGGGGGTGAATTTTGGTGTATTTCTATGTGATGTACTTGTTTCTAATAATGCAGTCCCACTGCCAGTTATACATCCCGGGATGTACAGAAAAGGGCTTTGATTTATAACTTAATGTGATAGTGCTGTTTGTTCATAATGGGGTTTTATGTGTGTATACATCTATAATTTTCTCAAAGTATCTTCAGTGGTAAATATTTTAATGTCTTGAAGAAATTATATATAATAAATGTGTTTCAGAATCTGAAAAAAAAAGCTTTGTTCCCTCAAGTGGCAGAAGGGGTAGAAAAATAAAACTAAGCCTTGAAAGGGAAAAAGAACCTGAAAATGTATCTCCTGTATTTTATTGATTTGAAAAATTCGAGGGTTCATAGTTTTAGTCTAATTTTAATTCTTCCTTTATAAACTCATCTCTCTAAGGGAAATTCATATAACCGGACTTTTCCCATGTCCAGATCACTTAGCATGCATGCTTTCTCATGGGCAGAGCTAAGGGCTAGCTTGTGGGAGGAAACATTTCATGTTCCCCTTCCACATGTGTGGGAGTAACCTCTTTGCACTGGCCCTGTAGTCAGAACAGGTTGAGGCCAGATAAGGACAATCTAACTTTAATTATTTTTATTTATTCCTTCTTACGTTAATTCCCAGGAGTCCTGTTCCCTCTATGAGTTAAGTGTCTTAACTGACTCTATGAATATATCCATGCAAATGAATCGCCACACTAACACATTTAAAGTTTTTACTCACCTGCCTCACACTGGCGCAGGTTTTTTATTTGTCTTCCTTTCCTCCTACATAAAAAAAGGAAATTTTGTATGTGGGGGGCTATTTCCTTACTCCTCTGACTCTTGGGGAGCTAAATACTCTGTTAACCCACTGGGGTGGGAAGTGGGGGTTGACTCTAGCCCTCTCTCAGGAACAGCCAGTTCCTGAGGGGTCAGGCTTTCCAAAAGTTAGAGCCAGAAGTGAATAAGCACCTCTCCTTCACCCAAATCAGCAATCTCCTGACTGTTGCTTGCCATGTGTTGAAAGAAACATTCTTCTTTTGTGCTGTGTGAACTCTGGTTTTGTAATGCTTGTACTACCAAAGATCTATTGAATATGCTAGAGCTTTCCTTTGTCATAGAGGAATCAGGCAATGATTCAGACCATTAAAGAAATAATCAAACAGGAGGACTTCTGACGCCCAGGGCTATTCAATATACCAATGATGCTCTGTGAAGTAAGCTTTAGCTGAATTCAGAGATGCCTGCAGCTGCTGAAACGAGAAAAGAACACCTCTTGGTTCCTGAATTATCTAAACAGCAGAAAAGATCTTGCTTTCTGACTTATCATATTTACAGATATCTTATTCTTCAACATGCCCATTTCCTTCTTGACTTCCTAATTTATTGTGCTACTCCCTTAATCCTGACTTGCCCATCAATACCCCATAAAAGTCCTAAATACCTCAGATATGGACAAATCCATTCTCATTCGCCTCCAAGAAGATGGGAAAACTGATTCATTGTGGATAATTCCAAGATTTTCACAAGGTGATTTTTCACAAATTATGTTGAGGTTGTCTTTATTTTTGCTCTTCCTATTTTAATATGTATATCCATACAATGTAAAAAACGAGTAATTTTGCATAATGGATGGAAAAAAAGTCAATAAATGTCGAACCACACTAGTTTGTTCTCATTTCTGGAGCAATGTTTCTCTACTCGACCTGAGCACAGAATCATTTAATGATTACCAGTTTAAAAGTGAAAGCAAATCAACCAGGTTTAGTTTACTGATTATAACTGGGAATGGAAGTTCTTGGGGATCATGGTCACCAAAAGGCTACACTTTTCCAAGTCCCTCTTTGGTCATCCTCCAGGGTTTGTCAAGAGACAAAACAGCCAAAGGGAAAATTGCTTTTCTCTCTGTTCCTCCTGCCCTGGGAGATCTGTACCAGGACCAGCAAGTTAGGGGGCTAATTATAAGAGAAAATGGGAGAAATATGCTTGTCTACCCAGATGTGAATCAGCTTTTTCATGCTTCACTGAGGTGGAAAGAGAATTTTATTGTCGCCATTTCTTATAAATGCCCTGTAAGTTTTCATTTCTTTTTCCAGCTCAGCCCCTTGGTATAACCGACTGACTCTAAATTGGGTCTTTGTGTCATGTACAATCTTTCCCCTTGTCAAGTCCTCAAACAAATCAAAGCCTTGTGTTAACGAACAAAGCCTCGTTAATTGAAAAAACAGGGTAACAAATCTCCCATGCTAGGGGATGTCCAGTGTATTTCCCCAACCAAAGAGACACATGAAAATATTTTTATATCTGTAGCAGGAGAGAGGGAGGAGAGAGTATGAGGTGGTAAGTCTGGTCATGAAACTCCAGTGCCCTTGGGCTGTCTGGGCAAGGAAAGCCACTTCATTCTGGCTGTTTCGCCCTTGTGGAACGAATCTCATTGGAAGGGGGCAGGTACACTATAAGTTGAGATTGAACTTGAGCTGGATTCCCCACAAGGCAACATCCCTGGATGGGAGATCTAAGGTATAGGTTTGCTCAACCTAATCTCATTATCTTAAAGGTAGGAATATAAAGACATTACTGGAATTTTGACATTGCCATGATGACTAAAGTTTAGGTAGTCCAAATTACAATTGGTGTTAACCATTTTCTGTCATTCCATTAACAAATATATTAGCAGTTTCGTCAGCAAGATGGCAAGAACATGACATTTTACAGGTAGAGGTATGTGAGAAAGAACTGGTCATACAAACAGTTGCAGACTTGGTGTCACCTTCCCCATCAGAGCTTCCCCCAACACTGATTGATATACAGGGTTGGGAACAATGGGTTTGTGAGCCAACAGTACTTTCAACAGCAACTTTGGGATGTCTTGAGGATTGATTTTCCAAAGTGACAGAATTATTAGTAAAGTAACAGAAATCATTGATACGAAATGTAATATACACCGCACCTCCCTTAAATGATCCTTATAATAACAGAATTTCAGTGATGTTCTTACATTTCTACTCTTAAGATGTTTCCTCTTGATTAGGTTCAGCTGAACCACTCCCTAAGTGCCCCCCAACCCAGGATTATGTCTTATGGGGAGCCCAATTCAAGCTAGATGATGGATTCCGGTGTCGTCCCCTTCCACTGGGATTCACACATCGACACACAGGAAATCACCTACGTAGAAATAATTGAAGCCCAAGGAAACAATTAGAGAATTTTAAAGTGTAAAAATAGAGTGAGAGAAAAGAAGTGGATCCAGAGGGTCCATGAAAGATTCTTGGGAGGCATTCATGACAGACAGTGGAGTGAATTTGATAGCTATGAACGCATTTGGGGTGCAAGGATGACACTGGGAAAGAAGAAACAATCTCCTTTTGAAAAAAATCCCAAACTCCCCCTACTTTAGTTTACATGGAAAGATTAGATGTAAGGAAAGGATAAAGAAGGTGGAAAGTCTGCCTCAGACATTACAAAGGTTGAACCAACTCTCTTCAAAAAGAGAAGTGGTGCTGTGTAGAGCACCTTTGATGGGAGATAACTTGGGTGTGTGTGTGTATGTGTGTGTGTGTGTGTTTCTGTGTGTGGTATGATATGCCCAATGTATTATTTTATTCCTTGAGGACCATGTCTTAAAAGTAAATCTCGGAGGAGCCAAGATGACAGAGTAGAAAGATTCACATAAGCTACCTCCGAACCCACAACCCAATGATTTCCTGTAAAAAGAACTCCCAACATATTCTGGAGAAGTGGAACCCACACAGCAACGGAGTGAAGGAAATTTTCATTCCAGAGAGCCCTTAAAAACTGATCCCAAAGGTTGGTCGCCCACTGGACAGGAGTGGAGCCCAGTGATTCCTGGATGTGCGGCACCAAGAGGAGCAGATCAGAACAGGCTTCAGGGATATAATATCAGGCAGCCACGAAGGTCCCTACACACACAGGTGCAAAGGTCAGTGAGAGAGACATCTGGACTGGCTAAGAGGGGAGCGGGGTGTCTCCATAACTCAGGTTCCTTTGGGAGACAGTGGCAAAGGCATCAAGCAGCAGTCAGCCAGAGGCTCCCAGAGGAGGCAGGACCTCGGGTCCATTACTGAAGATCTCCGCATAAACACCCTGAGGGAACTGAGCCTGGGAGGCGACTGTGCCACCACTTGAGCACTACAAATTAAGCCCACATTGAATAGCAGCCAGGCCTGCTGCTGAAAGCCCTGAGGCTGGGGAGTAGCATTTGAATCTCAGACCCCAAGCACTAGCTGGGCAGTTCTGGGCAGGGGTGGAGAGAAATCTCAGAAGTCAAGTAAGTGACTGGGAAAATGCCCAGAAAAGAGAAAAAAAAAAAACAAGACCATAGAAGGTTACATTCTTGGTGAAAATATGTTTC
>CM053775.1:46505632-46536736 GCA_028658325.1 Potorous gilbertii
CCGAGTCCTCCAAGTGGAAGATGACCCAGAGGTTCCAATTTCCCCTCTCTCACCAAGAGTAAGTGTCCATTTGAAGTACAACATTCCTGGGCCTTGTGCAGTGTAAGATCCTAATCTCCCTTCACCTTCAGAGTTTTCATCAATTGAACCCCATCTCACTTACAAAGTAAGGGCTCCTTCCTTTCCCCTTCCTTTTCCCTGTCAGTCTTTCTCTCCTCCTCCTCACACCTTTTCGTTCTGAAATCATAGATGTCACCTTGCCTTCATTTCTAGCCCTTGATGTGACCCTGAGGTAGCACTCTTCTCTTTCCCCATGATCCCCTCTCCCCTTTTATGTGCCTTCCCATATGTTAACCTATTCACACAAATGGAGCTTTTACCTGTAGGCAAGGTGTTGCCAAGTTCTGTGCATAATGCCCCATCAGCATCTTGATTGTTACCTCAACCAAATTTCCACTTTACCTCTGTCTCCCTCCACACATTTAGAATAAGTCTTGCTGATCTCTCTGTTGTCACTGCATTGCTGTTACTGTCCGTGCCTGAAGCCTTCATTCACTCCTGCCTTTCTGCTCTTTGGAGTGTTGGAGAGGTAAAGTATCTCTTCAGTTCTGATTTTTTTTCCCAAAATATTTCATATTCTTTGCTCCTGTTGTTTTTTTGCCTTTACCTTTTTCTTTCTTGATTTCTCTGGTTAAGCTCAGATTTACAGGATAGGGTAAATGTCCTACATAGAACTGCATCCTCCATTCCGTTACTCTTCAAAGCACAGTACATTTTTCCATTTCTTTCTCAGTTTTCTATTGGACACAGAATAGTCTTGTGATCTTTGAATGTTCTTTCCCTTGTGTTTGAAGATACTTCTTCTGATGACTTGCAGAACTTCTTATTTCTGAATTCAATGAAATTTACCCATTATATGATTATCTTCTGGAAGTAGTCTGTGAATTTTTTCAGTTGGAATTTTCATGTTCTGTGTTCAGAAGTTCTGCATATTTCTATTATTTCCTTCGCTGTGGTGCTAAGATTTTCTGGTTTTGTTTTGTGATTTCTTGGTTTCTCAGAAAGTCATTGGCCTCCATCTGTTCCATTCTAATTTTGAGAGAACTATTTTATTCAGTGAGCTTTTGAACCTCTTTTTTCATTTGGCTAATTCTGCTTTTGAAAGCATTCTTCTCCTCATTGGCTTTTTGAACCTCTTTTGCCAATTGAGTTAGCCTATTTTTCAAGGTGTTATTTTCTTCAGCATTTTTTTTTGCGTCTCCTTTATCAAGGAGACGTGCTTTATTTCGTGCTTTTCTTGCATTTGTCTTATTTCTCTTCCCAGTTTTTGCTCTACCTGTCTAGCTTGATTTTCAAAATCCTTTCTGAGCTCTTCCATGGCCTGAGCCCATTGGATCTCTATTTCAGATGTTTGAGATACAGAGGCCTTGATTTCTATGTCTTTACCTGATGATAAGCATTGTTCTTCCTCATTAGTAAGGAAAGGGGGAAACATCTGTGCCCCAAGAAAGTAACCTTCTATGGTGTTATTTTTTTCCCCTTTTCTGGACATTTTCCCAGCGAGTTACTTGACTTCTGAGATTGCTCTCCACCCCTGTCCAGATCTGCCCAGCTAGTGCTTGGGGTCTGAGATTCAAATGTTGCTCCCCAGCCTCAGGCCTTTCAGTGGTGGGCCTGGTTGCTATTCAGGGTAAGATTAAATCAGGTTCTCAGATGGGGGCAGGGCTGCCTCCCAGGCTCATTTCCCTCAGGGGGTTTATGTGGAGACCTTCAGTAGTGGATCTGAGGTCCTGCCTGATCTGGGTGCCCCTAGTTTCCCTGCCTCTGCCATTGCCTCCCGAAGGGGCCTGAGTTATGGAGACACCGTGCTCCCCTCTAGGCCAGCCCAGAAGTCTCTCTCACTTATCTGTAGCACCTGTGGGTTGAGGGACCTTCGCAGATGCCAAAGATTCCGTCCCTGAAGCCTGCTCGGATCTGCTCCTCTCGAATCCGTGTGGCCAAGGTCAGGCTGGGTTCCTCTCTGGTCCGGTGCACGACGGACCTTTGGTGAGGGTTTTTCAGGTCTTTCTGGAACAGAAATCTCCTCCACTCCGTTGCTCTGTGGCTTGCAACGCTGCAGAATTTGTTAGGAGTTCTTCTTTACAGATATTTTGTAGGCTGTGGTTTCGGAGCTAGCATGTGTGTGTCTTTCTACTCTGTCATCTTGGCTCCTCCCTCCAGCTTTTTCTATTCCATTCATTAAGATAGGCCTGGAGGAAAAGTGAGACTGATGACCGAGCAGAACCCTCCCTCACTCAAAACAAAGTCACGTGCAAGTCATGTCATCATTTCTTTGATGGCATGGTGTTCTTCAGCAAAGAAGAAGGAAGACAGCCCTGTGAGTAGATGCAGCTGCTTGAATGGGGACCCAACCAGCTGGGTAACTCAGCTCCTTCTCTTATGTTTGCCTCCCCTTGCACTTCCTTCTCCTCTACAAAGGAAGGTGATTTTGAATAGCCAAAAGATGTCTAGTTGACTTGGGTTTTACTATTTAGTTTCTTTCTTTTTCCTTCCCTTCCCTTCCCTGTTATTCTCTTCTCTTCCCTTTCCTTCCCTTCCTTTCCTTTTCTGTCCTGTCTCTTCCTTTCCCAAAACCTTTAACCTAATGCAGGTGGCTCTGGAGGAGAAGTGAGACTGGTGATCTTGCACAGCCCTCCCTCACTCAAAACAAAGTCAAGTGCAAGTCATGTTATTATTTCTCTGATGGCATGATCTTCTTCGGCAATGAAGGACAAGCACACACACAGAGCTAATGCACTCTGAAGCTGGGATGCCAATGTGCCCCTGCCTAAGGCCTCTTCTGGACCCTCCTGGCTTTAGAGTGATTGTCAATAGTAACTGTTGCTGTTTCTCTCTCATTCTGATGTCTTTCTTTTTCTTGGCTCATTAAAGGGGCCATCTCCTGGCTAGTTATTAAACAGGGCTATTCACCGGACAGGTGTTAACTCAGGCTAAGTGAGTACTTGCAAAGACCTTGGCCTAAATGGCCCAAGATCTTCCAGTGTGTCCTGGGTCATTTCCAGTCATCCTGATGAATATTTGCTCACTGGATTTAGATGATTCTGGAAGATAAGTGAGTCTGGTGACTTTGCGAAGCCCTGCATCACTCAAAAAATGTCACATGCCATTCGTGGCATCCTTTCTCTGATGGCATGGTCTTCTTTGGCAACAAAGGATGAACACAGCAGCAATTCCATGAATTATTTTTGCTGTGCCAGACATAAATTCTGTTTCCATAATTCTCATTTCTCGTTGAACCACTGAAGAATGGAATGCTGTGGTTCCATGATCCCAAATTCCACACATTTCTCTGTTTTGTCAAGTGCTGAATCATTTTTCTTTTTGTTTCTTCTGTATTTCTTCATTAACTGATGCCTGAACTTGTTTAATAAGAAATGAAGGTCTTATCTCCTGTTGTTTTCACTTTCCCTTTTGATTTATCTGCTTATGTTGAGATTCTTTGAGTTTTCTTCTTCCCCAAATCTATGGAACTTCTATTATTTTTACTCATCATTTTTCCTATCTCTCACTTCTTCACTGCCTGCTCTCTGATTATAGCTCTCCAAGCCTCTCAGCTTCCTATCATTCTGGGAAATTCATAGTTCACTAAATTATGTCTGTGTCTCCAAGTAACTTTGAGTCGTCATAACTGGACCGAACTAGTTGCTGTGGCAAAGTTTTGGGATACTTTGTGGGGTGTTGAAAAGCCCTCATATATGCATTTCTTGTCCTGCTGACCTGTTCCACTCTGTTTTTCAGGTCTCTGGCCTGACTCAAGCAGTTCGAAACTTGCTTTCCTCAGCATCTGCGGTGCAATATTTTGCAGAGCATGTTCTTCTACATTGCTACCACTGACTGACTTTTTGCTCCTGAAGGGCTCTAACAAAGCTGACTATGAAGAACTGAATGAACTTTCACAGCCTGGAGCTAGGTACTCCATGACACTATAAAGAGAGATAGAGAAACCGGGGTTGAGGGGTGGATTTTAATGTCAGTCTATGTGATGCACTTGTTTCTACTAATGCTGTCCCACTACCAGTTGCATGGGAGGTACGGAAAGGGCCTTTGGTGTATAATTTAATGTGAGTGTGCTGTTTGCTCCTAATTGGGTTTTACGTGTGTATACATCTATAATTTTCTCAAAGTATCTGCAGTCATGCAAACATTTTAATGCTTTGAAGAAATTATATTTAGTAAATCTGTTTCAGAAATTTAAAAAAAATGCTTTGTTCCCCCAAGTGGTAGAAGTGGTAAAATAATAAACCTAAGCCTTTAAAGTTTCAAAGAACCTGAAAATATATTTTCTGTGTTGAACTGATTTGAAAAATTGGAATGTTCATAGTTTTAATCTAATTTCAATCATCCTTTATAAACTCGTCTCTCTTAGGGAAATTTATATGACTGGGCTTTACCCATGTCCAAATCACTTAGCATGTAGGCTTCCTCATAGAAGGAGCTAATGGCTAGCTTCTGGGAGAAAACAATCCATGTTCTCCTATCACGTATGTGGGAGGAGCCTCTCTTTCCACCGGCCCTGTTGCCAGAACAGGTTGAGCCCAGATAAGGACAATCTTATATTTTTCCCATGTGTCCAGAAAGGAGCTAATGTCCTATTCATCCACAGTATGGATGCCCTGACAAGTGGACTTTGTGTTTTGTTCTTTTCTGTCTTGTTTTCCCTTTTCAGTTCTAGGTTCAAGTGATGGAATCTCTATACTAGCCACAATGACCTTGGAAGCATGATTGGAGACAGAATTTTGTACTGGGGAACCCACGGTGGGGGTGGGCGGAGTTGAGAGGGGCAGGAGAGAAATATTATATAACTGACTTTGATTTGTTCTGGACTACTATTTTCCATTTTCTGTTTTTATTTTTCAAGAAGTGAACATGGGAGAGAGACAGCAATTTACTGCTTACTCTGCCACCTTGACTTTTGAAGTCCCAAGCTTTTAATTCCCTTAGTCAGGCAACCAATAAACATGTAAATTCCTCCTGTCTGCCAAGGAAGCGTCATGGAATAATGAAGTGCTCAGCTGCCCTTAGATATTCAGTGAAGAATATCCACCAACTATCTGTGGTCTCAGAACGATTCTTCAGGGTACAGAGGGAAGCAACTTCCTAGAGCCACAGTGTCTATAAGCTATACTTAAACCGAGGTATTTTTGCTTCTACTCCCATCAACTCTGTTTGGAACCCTGTGAAGGCATATCTATGGCATTTCCAGGGCAGTTAGGTGGTGCAGTGAATAGAGAGTTAGACCTGGTTTTAGAAAGATGTCTTTCTTTTTCATTTTTAACAGTTGTATTTTATTCAACAGCAAAAATCACCATAATATACCAATGCTACAAACTTCCTGGTATGTTTAGTGATCCCGTTTGTAGGTGCTCAGAAACCATATGAAACTTGGCTCTTCCTGTATTCTTTCTATCACTAAATATAATTTCTGGTTCCACATTATTGCAAATTTTTAGATACAGTCATGTAGCACATTGTAACAAAGACATAATTCAAGCCTTAAAAGGTTTAGCATGTAGACGAGGCTACAAAAAATGACCCAACCATGCCACAGGCCAAATACAAATTGATAATTAAAATATACTAAGTTCTGTATAAAACTCACGATTGGGCTTAAAGGCTAAAAACGTAATGGATGCTTGAGGAAATTATAACATAAGAATTCCATTTCAATCGTTTTTATTTTCCTTCAGAATGGCAGTCTCGGAGCCAGCAGCTTTAAAATCAATTAATTATTTAATTAATTTTCATTTTTCGGTATTCTGTTCCAATAGATTTTGAGTTCCAGATTTTCTCCTCATTTCTCCATGCCCCCACCGCAAGGCAGTGTGCATTATGATTGCCCTTTCCCCTAACCTGGCCTCCCTTCTCTCACCCACCTCCTTCCTCTTATCCCCTTCCCCTCTATTTTCTCATACGGCAAGACAGATTTCTATACCTTATTGCCTGTATGTCGTATTTCCTAGTTGAATGTAAAAGCAATTTTTAACATTCGCTTTTGAACTTTTGAGTTGTTACTTCTCTTCCTTCATCCCTGCCCACCCATCCCCACTGAGATGGCAAGTAATTCAATATAAGCTATACATATATAGTTCTGCAAAACCCTTCCATAGCAGTTGTGTTGCGAAAGACTAACCAAATTTCCCTCTGTCCTATCCTGTCTTCCATTATTTAATTCTGTCCATTGATCTGTGCTGCCACAGTAGTGTTTGTTTCTGGTTAGCCCTTTCCCCAATTTACTGTCCCTTCTATTATGTTTCCTCTCCTATCCCCTCGCCCCCTTCCTTCCTTCAGGGTAAAATAGACTTCTATATCCATTTGAGTGTGTGTTCTTCCCTCCTAGATTCAAATACCTTGAGAGTAATTATCACTTATTCCCTTTCAACTCCCTTCACTTTCCCTCCATTGTGAAAGTTCTTTCTTGCCTCTTTTACGTGTAATGATTTCCTACATTCTGCCTTTCCCTTTCTCTTACACTGCATTCAATAGCAAATTTTATATTTAGTTATTCTCCCCCATATACAGCTTATCCTCTGCCCTATGTCTATGTATATATGTATGCATGCATATATACATGCACATATGTACATGCATATACTTACACATCTATGATATATACATGCTTACATACTGATACACACTTACCTATATAAGTTCATCTTTTATATGTCTCATACACTAATATATATTCTAACTACCCTAATACTGGTCAAGGTGTCATGAGTTAAAAATATCATCTTGCCATGTAGGAATGTAAACAGTTCAGTTTTCATAAGTCTCTTATGGCTTCTCTTTTTTTCTTGCCTTTGCATATTTCTCTTGATTCCTGTATTTAAATGTCAAATTTTCTATTCAGCTCTTATCTTTTCAGCAAGAATGTTTGGAAGTCCTCTATGAGTTTGCTTTAGTCCATTCCCTAGTTTGTGCATGACTTTTCTGCATCTTAGCAGGAAAACTTGAATATGCTTTGTCAGCCAGAAATATGTTTTAAGATATAAGTAGCAGCAAGTTTCTGCATATTTGTGGCGACTAATACATGAACAACCACATAATCCTAAGGAAATGTCATCTCTTTCTTTTTGGTAAGAAGGAAATTGATCATCAATCAAACTTTAAAAAAATGGGCTGTATTGGTGTAAAAATTAGGAGAGACCAAAGCATCCTCCTGTGAAACTAGGCTTATGAAAGTTTACGTTCGAACAAAAAAAGAAAAGAAATAAAAGACTTTTCAGTCCAGTTCTAAACCTTCCTTTCCAAGGTCTTAAGTTGCTTCTCAAGGGAGTTCGTCACCTGCTAGAACTAGGTCTCTTAGTTCTTCCTCGAAAGTGACCCTTATGATTTCAGCTGAGCAAAGATGAGAACTGAGTTCAGGACTATTCAAGCAACACTAATTAAACACTTAATAATTATTAAGTAAGGTATAAAAATACATTTTAGGTACAGAGTTTTCGTTTTGATTGGCTGGCATTAATGAAAGGAAAATTCTCCATTTCGGCTTTCACCCTGATTAACAAGGCAACATTCGGGACAAAGTGAATCAAAAGAATTTTATAAGTATATGAAGATAGCAACAGGTTGCCCAGCTAATCACAGAAGATAAGCAATGGCTTCAAAGTGGAGACAACTATGATAGATAACTTTAAGACCCTCCAAACAGGTCCACCTCAGCAGAAGAGATTGGGCCCTTGCATTTCAGTTCCTTCCCAAGGTAGCAAGAATGTGACAATTTTCAGGTAAGGGTAGGTAATGAAGAGAAGGTAATACAAAAAGCTGTGGATTTAGTGTCTCCTTTCCCATCATAGCCTCCCTCAGCACTGCCCGATAACCAGGGATGGAAATAATGGGATGATGATTTAACATAACTTTCAGTGATTTCAAAGATCAATGATGGGGGCATGTGGTGTTAACCACATATGTGGAAGTAACTGAACAACAAAACTAATATATATGTGTGGGTGTATGCTTGCCTGTACACGTAGATGTGTGTGTGTGTGTATATATGTTTATATACATATGTACACGTACACATATGCATATATACATACACACACAAATATGGTTCTGCTCCACGTTAGTGAGTATAAACCAGAGGATTTAAACTCACAATAGGAAACAAGTGTCACAAATCAAATCCCATGTTTCCATCAATATCATAAAATTAAACAAACTTAGGTGTATTGCCCCAAAGAGAAAATCCTCTCTAAATAGGCTGGTAATGCACACCGAAGGTTAAGTTAATTAGCACACTTTGTCTTGAGTTCCTTCTGTCCCTTGCAGTTGTCTGGCCTTTGGAAAAATCCTCCCTGGGCCATCTCAGAATAGTTCTATTCCTCAGGTGGTTCTGGAGAAGTCTCTTCAGAGTGGATTTGCTTCTCTGCCTCTAAGTCACTTGTAGAGTCCTGCTTGATTCTATGAAAAGCTTGTAAAATGGATCTCGATACAATTTAGTAAATTCTTCTAAATTTCCATCTAATAACTAGGTAGTGAAAACCAGCTCAAGCTTCATGATTCTGGGCTCATTAGCGGTAGCACCCTAGGAACATCAAATTTAGGAACTCATAAATTCACTTCAAACTTTAGACAACTTGAATTATGTCATACCACTTGCCCTTCTACCTTCTTTATAATATCAATGAATTTTCATATGTAAAATCTGAAACCAAATTTCTAGAACTTAAATGAACAAGACCTTTCCAGAAGATGCTATTAGAACATGCTAAGGACTATATATTCTATGAGAATAATTTATTTTTACAATTAAATTATCTCATCTCATTACTTCCTGTAATGGTGAGGGAATTTGAAGATCTTCCCTATCCCTTAATAGGCCCATGTGTGACCTGCTCTGAGCTTTGGCCCAGTGCACAGCCTGAGTCACATGGAGTTGATGGTGGGAGGAGCTTGCCAAACAGGTTGATCAGGAAGGGTGGAACTGAGAGAGAGTGAGGCAGAACTGGGAGAGTGCCAGGGAGAGCTGAGGCAGAGTAGTTGCTGTGAGTGAGAGAGAGAGGAATTCTGCCTGAAGGAGCGTGTCTATTGGGAGGCCTAATGGAAGGAAGGCCTGGGGATGGCAGTGCTCCCTTTACTGTAATGCCTGAAGACTTTTCTGCTACCATGGTGGATGTGTCTTTCTGGTGTCTTAATAAACATTTTCGTTCTGTCTTGTTGGAGGCAATTTTAAGTTTTGTGAATTTACCCTGGATATATGCATACGTATCCAGAGCTGCCTCTGTGGGTATTGCATTGGTACTACCCTTTCTTAAAAATTTGCACTCCTCCTAATTTCCTCCTTCGGATTAGGAGATATTTTCGGGATTTATTTCCACAAATGAACACCTGGCTACTAGTATTCATGGCAAGTAAATAATTTTTATTCCTGGGTTCAATTTTTAATGACATATATCAATATAATAATCCCAAACTGTGTAGTAAAACATATTAGGTCATTAACCATATTCAAATGGGCATAAATATAGTCTACTGTTCTCAGAATCCCCTTAAACAATGGGCACATCTTGCAGGTGATTATTAATAAGTTGTCATGCATTTTGTGACATACTATTCACACAGTTTCTAATTCCAGATTAAATAAGAGCCATAGTTAAAATCAGATTTCTCATGAAGCTGTCACAAGATAGCTCATAATTTACTCTCCAGTAAGATAATTGACTATTGAAATTCTATTCCTTAAAACTAAAACATAAGAGGTTCCTGAGTTCAGTCTCTATAGATAGAAAGATAGGTACATAGATAGATAGATAGATAGAGAGATAGAGAGATAGATAGATACACACATACATACATATGTTAAAGTCTGTGTTCATCCTTCACTTTTGAAGACAACCATTCCATCAGAGAAATGATGACATAACTTACACCTGACTTTGTTTTGAATGAGGGAGGGCTGTGCAGGTAACCAGCCTCACTTCCCCTTCTGGGCCATCTGGATCCAGTGACCAGATATTCATCAGGATGACTGGAGAAGGCCCATGATGCAATGGAAGACCTTGGCCTATTTGGGTACTCACTTAGAGTGAGGTAATGCCCATTCAATGAATAGGCCTCTCTTAGAAGTAAACAGGGAGCAGCTCCTTTAATGAGCAAAAAAATGGAAAAAAAGTAAGTAGATGGAGCTGGGAGGGAAAGGCCAACAGTTACCAGTTACCATTGATTATCATTCTGAAGCCAGGATTGTGCTAAAGACATATATGTGGTGTATGTATGTATTTTGCTTCACACCCTTCTTTGCCTTTGTCTAATTTTACCCATATCATTCTGATGCAATGAGACACTTCAGCAACTGAATCTTATACACATAAAAAATTTAAGCACTAACTTAATTCTTGTTTAGGCCATGGAACGATTACAAATTCAGATCAAAATAGCAAGGTCCTTCCCACTTGCAACTTAATACAGTAATTCAGATGCCTTAGTATTCATCTAACAACTAATTTTTCCAGTATTGCAATGGCAAACTTCCACTGTTTTCTTATGCTGACAGGAGAAATTTGCTATGAGGGTTTGCGGTAGGGACATCGTTTTAACAGCATCAAAAGTAACCCTCTAATTCAAGCCTAAGGGTGCAGAATAGCTCAATATAACAACAGGTATGTAGGATAAAGTGACCCTAGTTCCGAGTTCGGGTAGGAATTGATAGTTCCTACAACAGCCAGTCATACAAAGCTCCACTTCTACTTACAGGGTGCGAAAGTCAGACTCAGGATTTAACCTGGTGGGACATATTCTTTCTCAAAAGTACATAATAGGGAAAAAAAAGTTGAAAGGATTCCTACCTTTTGCCATGCCAAGGTTGTCCTTGAGAACTTTCTCAGATATAGACATACTGCCTGTGATAGTTCCCAAACTGCACTCCCTATAGGCAACATAAATGGCATCTCCCTTGAATGGTGGATTACTGGCCTCATGAAAATGCAGCCAGTCGCTCCCGAAATCATAACTGAGAATAATATCAGATTACAGTCGCATGAGACTTCATCGCCTACAGCAAGTTTCACTAAACACACCTTTATTATAAACTATTACTTTTCCTCTCATGGTGTTGCAAAAGCAAATTTTAACAGGTCTTTAAAAATTTGCTCAATATCCTTTTCTTCTTTTTGCCTTCCCCTAGAGTCTGAACTCACCCTTGAATAAAATATGTCACTAGACATCAAGAAAAAAATTACACTGCAGTTCCACGTAGACAGTGAATATGTGGTAGTTCACTTATTATAAAACATCATTTATCAATTGCTGTCATCCTCCACACACACACACACACACACACACACACACACACACACACACGCACGCACACACATGACCTTAACAAGTGATAAAGAAATAAATTTAGATGAAACTCTACATTGTAATCAGGCTTGAAATTCCCTCCCCCCCTTTTTTTGCATGGAGTCTTTGGATACAAGTTTATCAAATTTCAAAACATAAGAAAATTTAGAAAATTAATGCCACCATAAACAATTCTATGTGTTTGAAACTTCAGACAAAACACATTACCAATCAGGTGACTTCAATTCATTTGAATGTGTTTCCAAATTACACAGAAAATCATCTCGTCAACAATGGCATTACTGATCACATCTAAAACTCCACATGAAATTGTCAATTATGAAGCAATTTCATATAATTAAAGAAGTAATAGAAACAGTTAATATTTATATATTGTTTGCCCTATGTCAGGTACTGTGTTAAGGTATTTACAATCATGTGATCCTCATAACAACCTGGAAGATGGAGCTATTATTATCACATTACGTATTAGTAAGTTGAGATAAACCAACATAAGGTACTTTACTTGACATCACACAGCCAATAAATATTTCTTGATGCCAAATAGCAAATGGACACAATTACAAGGTATTTTTTGCATAAATAAAGCCACATCTAAGTAAGTGGAAAAGCATCAGTTGTTTGTGGGTAGACCGAGGCAATATGATAAAAATGAAAATTCTACGTAGATTAATTTACATATTTAGTGCCACGCAAATCAAACTATCAGATAATTATCTTTTAGAGCTAGAAAAAATGATATCTACATTCATCTGGAAGAGCAAAATTCCAGAATATCAAGGGAACTAATGAAAAGAAATGCTAAGGAAGGTGACCAACTTTACCAGATCTGAACTTGTATTACGTAGAAGCAATTATTAAAGCCACCTGGTACTGTTTAAGAAACAGAAGAGTAGACCAGTGGAATATGTTAGGTACTCAAGACATAGTAGTCAATGAATATAGCAATCTACTGTTTGATAAACCCAAGAATCCCAGCTTCTGGGATAAGAATTCACTGTTTGACAAAATTTGCTGGGAAAACTGGATAACAGTGTGACAGGAACTAGGCATAGACCAATGCCTGACATAGTATAAAAAATAAAGTCCAAATGGGTACATGATCGAGGTATAAGTATTGATAACATAAACAAACTGGTGGAACAAGGAATAGTGTATTTATCAGATTTATGGAAAAGAGAAGAATTTTTTATTAAACAAGAGACAGAAAATATTATGAAGTGCAAAACATATGATTCTGATTACATTTAACTGAAAAGTTTTTGCACATCCAAACCCAATGCAACCAAGATTAGGAAGGAAGGAGAAAACTGAAGAAGAATTTTTGCAACAAGTGTCTACGATAAAGGCCACATTTCTAAAATATATAGAGAACTGAGTAAGTGTACAGGAATACAAGCCATTCCCCAATTGATAAATGGTCAAAGGATATGAACAGGCAGTTTTCAGAGGAAGAAATTAAAGATATCTAGTCATATGAATAAATGCTCTGAATCACTATTGATTTGAGAGATGCAAACCAAAACATCTCTAAGATACCACATCACCCCTATCTGGTTGGCTAACATGAGAAAACAGGAAGATGATAAATGTTGGAGAAGAGGCGGGAGAGTTGGAACACTAATTAATTGCTAGTGGAGCTGTGAGCTGATCCAACCATTCTGGAGAGTAATTTTTAACTATGCTCAAAGGGCTAGAAAATATGCATATCCATTGACCCAGAAATATCTCTTCTAGGACTATTCCCAAGAGATCATAAAAATGGAAAGGGTCCCCCATGTACAAAATTATTTATAGCAGCACTCTTTTTGATGGTCAAAAACTGGAAATCAAGGGGATGTCCATCAATTCTGGCATGCCTGAATAAATTATGGTATATGAATGTAATGGAATACTATTGTGATATAAGAAATGATGAAGAGGAAGATTTAGGAGAGGCCTGGAAAGACTTATATGATCTGATGCTGAGCTAAAGGAGTAGAACAAGGAGAACATTTTACTCAGCAACAACCACAGTGTGCAAGGATTTTTTCTGGTAGACTTAGAACTTCATTGCAATGCAAGGACCTAAGAAATTCCCTATGGTCTTTTAAGGCAAAATGTCTTCCATGTCCAGAGAAAAAACTATGGAATTCAATTGCAAAATGTAGCAGATGATTTTCTTTAGTATTCCATTTTGGTTTGTTATGTTATTTCTCCCATACATTTTAATTCTTCTATGCAACATGACTATAGTGAAAATGTATTTAATAGGAATGTATGTACCCAACCTATACAAAATTTTATAACCTCACTGGGAGGGAGTGGGAAGGAAAGGGGAACTGAGATGAGAAGGAGAAGGAAAGAGGGAAAAAAGTCTAAGTTATATGGTAGTGATTGTAGAATACTGCAAATATATAATTTTTTTAAAAAGCAAACACCAAATATAGTTTATATGAGACTCTGATTTACCATGATTATCCTGGTAGAAGAATACATTCAGACCACTTTCTGATTTCCTTTGGGACAGGTTTTAAACTTAATCTAATCAAATCTGGATTTATAATTGCTACTGGTACTCTTTAAATCACAATTTATCCAAAGTCTGTCTACTATTAGTACTTCAAAAGAGAGAACCCATTTTTATCTATAAACTCATTTTTTTTTTATAAAGGCAAATGGTGACAATTTCCAGCTCCCTCTGACCTTTTACTTTATTTCCTTAAAGAACTGGATCAATTCTAAGTCGCCAGGCTCTTTTACCTCTATTTCAGACTTTATAGACAAGGAGCTGTCTGAACCATTCAGCTTTCCTTTCCTATTTGACACCTCCTCCACCTCTACACTGAATTCCAAACTGTATATCGTGAACAAATGTATAAAATTTCCCATATCCTTACTGAATGAGATCAAAACCCTTTCTCACTTCTCTTTCTAAAATCTCCAACACCCATTACTTCATTTACACACACACACACACACACACACACACACACACACACACACACACACACATTCTACGTTTTTCCTAGTCTTTACCGAGCCTCATCTCTCAGGTATGGACTTAACTAGCAGGACATTAATGAGCTCTTGCACTTTAAATCCCAGAAGTCCTGCTCCCTCTATGAATATTCCCATGCAAATATATTCCCATGCAAAAACATGTAAGACCTTTACTCATCTGCCCTAACTGGTACAGGCCTTTTCTTTTGTCTTCCTTTCTTTATTCTCCATTCTTTAACTGCTTAACTAAAACACTGGGGTGGAGGTGGGGTTTCACCCTAGCCCTCCTTCAGCTACAATCTGAAGGTCAGATTGTGGTGAGGGAGCAGGGCCTCCCAAAGTTAGAGACAGAAATGAACAAACCCCCTCCACCTCAAAAAGCAACAGTCTCCTGACTGTTTCTTGCCATGCGTTGAAAGAAACCTTCTTCGTTTGTGCTTCGTGATCATTGGCTTTTTAATGCCTGTACTCTCAAATATCTGTTGAATATACTACCGCTTCCCTTTCTCACAGGGGAACAAGACAGTGGTTCAGACAATTAAAAAACTAATCAATCAAGAGAAAGTCTGATGCCCAGTGCTGCTTAATATCCCAGTGATCTTTTGTGAAGTAAACTTCAGCTGAACTCAGAGATGACTGCAACTGCTGAAACCAGTCTTGAGCAGCTCAGAGAGAAAAGAAAACATCTTGGTTCCAGAATTATCTAAGGAGAAGCAAACATGCTACTTTCTGATTTATCATATTTACAGCATCTTATCTTTAGACACCCCCACTTCCTGCCTGACTTCCTAATTTATTGTGCTTCTCCCTTATTGCTGACTTGGCCATTAATACCTCATAAAGTCCTAAACACCTCAAATACGTATAAATCCCCTCCCACTCCCCTTCAAGGAAATGAGAATATTGATTTATTGTGGATAATTCCAAGATTTTCAAAAGATGATTTTCACAAGTTATGCTCAGGTTGTGTTAATTTTTTGCTCTTCCCATGTTAATAAGTATACCAATACGTTGTAAAAACAAGAGTAATTTTGCATAATGGATGGAAAAAGTCAATAAACATCGAACCACACCAGTTTGTTCTCATTGCTGGAGGAAGGCCACCCTACTCGACCTGAGCACAGAATCACTGAACGATTTCTACTTTAAAAGTGAAAGCAAATCAACCAGCTTTAGCTTGCTGCTTATAACAGGGGATGAAAGGTCTTGGGGGTCATGGTCACCAAAAGGCTACACTTCTTCCAAGGTCACTCTTTGGTCATCCTCTAGGGTTTGTCATGAAGCAAAACTGCCAAAGGGAAAATGTCCTTTCTCTCTGTTCCTCCTGCACTGGGAGATATGAACCTGGACCAGCAAGGTAGGAGGCTAATCATATGAGAAAAAATGAGAAACATCCTTTTCTACCCAGCTGTGAATCAATTTTTTAATGCTTCACCATATTGAAAATAGAAGAATCGTTTTCAGGGAGTTCTTATAAATGCTGTTTAAGTTTTCATTTCTTCTTCCAACTCAGCACCTTGATATAACCTACTGACTCTAAATTGGGTCTTTGTGTCGTCTACAATCTTTCTCCTTGTCAAGTCTCAAACAAATCAAAGCCTTGAGTTAAGGAATAAACCATCGTTAAATGAGAAAACAGGGTAGCAAATCTGCCACCCTAGGGGATGTCCAGTGGATTTCTCCAACCCAAGAGACACATGAAAAAGTTTTTATATCTTTAGTAAGAGAGCAGCAGGAGAGCATATTAGGTAGGAAGTGCCAGTAGCCCTTGGCAATCTGGGCAAAGAAAGTCACTTCATTCTGGATGTTTTACCCCATATGCCATGAATCCCAGTGGAAGGGGGTAAGTACACTAGAATTTGAGATCCAGCTTGAGCTGGGTTCCACACATTTAACAACCCTGGATGGGGGACCTAATGTATAGGTCAGCTCAACCTAATCTCATTACCTTAAGCGTAGGAATATAAGGATATTACTTGTATTTTGATATTGTCATGATGACTAAGGTTTAGACAGTCCAAATACAATTGGTTTACACCATTTTCTGTCATTCCATTAACAATTATATTAACATTTTTGTCAGCAAGAGCATGGCAATTTACAGGTAGGGGTATGTGACAAAGAGCAGGTAAGAGAAAAAGCTGCAGACTTGGTGTTTCTTTCCCCATAAGAGCCTCCCTCAACTTTGATTGATATGCAAGGTTGGGAACAATGGAATTCTGACTCAACATAAATTTCAACAGCATATTTGGGGTGTTTAGAGAATTTATTTGACAGGGTGACAGAAAGTTGTTAATATAGTGAAAGAAATACTCATACCAAAGATAACATGGACTGCCCCTTCCTTAAGTGATCTTTTTACTATCAGAATTTCAATGATATTTTTTTTAACCCAATTCAACAGCTAAAAAATAAATAAATAAATTAAAAAAAAGAATTTCAATGATATTCTTACATTCATATTCTTACGATATTTACTCTTTATTAGGTTGATCTGAATCACAGCGTAGGCGCCTGCCACCACAGTGCTATGTCTTGTGGGGAGCCTAGCTCAAGCTAGCTAACATGTACATGGGTAGCCAGATTATAAATGTCATTTTCAGATTAAAGAATGAGAAGGTTTAAATGCAGTTTAGAAAAATTGCAGCTCAGGATGTTTATGTCAATCATATTTATATTTAAACATAGATATGTTTAATCATAATATGAGCTTAACCAAATAGGTTGTACACACAGTGAGATAAGAGAGTTGATAAAGTGTCAATTGAAATACAACGCAGGGTATCTGCATTTCCTTTACCATTAACGTGACATAACATAGTATATGTCCATAAAATATTAAAAAAGACCCATTATTCGAGATAGTGACTTGTGTTAAGGCACCTCTGCATTAATGGCAATAAACAGAGGAAAATGCTCTTATTTTCATGTGGCCTTGTAGGTTGTTGACACAAGAAGAACCACTCTCTGGATTTACCCAGAGAACAAAGAAGAACATGTCTTTTAAATCCAAAGACAGTACTTCTGATTGATTATTTCAGGCTTTAGCCCTCATTGGCATTCAAATGGCCTTAAATGACCATCAATAGTTTTGATGGTGTGGCAAGGATGGAACTGATGGAGTAGGGAGATGACACCCTACACCACCAACACTAGTGACTTGAGCACCTCAGGATGTATTTTCCTGGATTCTTAACTTTGGTAGAGGTAGGTAAGTCTCTCCCTTTTCCCAGCTTCCATTCTGGACTCTACTTGTTTGGTCAAAATCCTCAATTGTCTCTGAGCTAGCTCTGGGGACAGGGATCATATTGCTCTGAATTGTTTAGGTCTTCTCTGTAATCAGGACTCTGCATTTAAGTCCTTCAAACCCCCAACAAGACGTCTAAGCAAGGGTGAGATCCCTGAATTTAACCTCATTGGGACCTGTCCTTTAAATGTGCAACCTTAGGGGTGCTCTGAGGAAAGTTTACGGGATCCAGTTCCTATCTGCCCCTCTTCACCCGTTTCTAGCCTAGGAGAGGTGTATAGAGCCACCCCATTGCAGCCTTGGTGAATACAAGGTCTGCACCTTGTGTCCTTGCAAATTCCTCACCCTGTCCCTTTCATTGTAGTAATAATAGCCTATTTGTGATGCGTGTTTCAAGGAAGCCCCTCTGGTTTATCAGACTTCCCCTGTCCTTGTCATTCTAAGAATATTGGTCTTCATCAGTGTCTATGTTTTAAAAAGGGCACATCGTGTTCGTGCTCTGAGTTGGTTTTTGTTACCTTGGAAGATTTAAAATTCAGCCAGTCAGAAAATCTTCTAAGGCTTATAGCTAAAGAAAATGTTGTAAAAGACTAATATAGATTCTGGGAGTTTTGAGATTCATCATTAAGTGGTTTCAAAATTAATCATTTTAACATTGCAGTAGTAAACTCCTGGAACTTTGGGATAATTCCTGGAATTTACCCCCTGCTGAAACACCTCTCCTCACCCGGGTAAATGGGAATCCTTGCACAAAATAGGGGTGTGGCTTTTAAGCCTGCTTCAGCTAAACATATATGTGTGTGCATGTGTGTGCATGTGTGTGAATGCATGTATGTTTGGATAGATATATTTGTGTGTGTGAGTGTGTCTGTGTATATACATTCAGTTACACACACACACACACACACACACACACATATATATATATATATATATATATATACACAAATTTTATCTGTGTACACACACTCCCACATATATATGGGTGTGTATGTGTGTGTTTGTGTGCATGTGTGTGTGTGTGATCTGGTGGAATTTGTTACTGCAGTAAGGCTAATTAAATTGGGTATGTTCTTCATGGGTTTTAAAAACTTAATCTCCTCCCCATTACAAACACCTTTTTGGCTAGAAGGAGGTGGCAACTAGAAATTTTGTGGTAACTAGGAATTTAGTTTGCTATAGTACTTTAGGAATTTATTTATGTACTTGAGGCATATAGGAGAGAAAAACACACAAGAGGGCTGCTAACATAAGTTCACTCTTGATGTGGTCAGACAGGAAAGACAGGAAGACACCTTGGAGGTGTTAACGATCATATTTTATTCTAGTCTAATCTTCTCAATGGGAGTTTGCTGATAATGAGAACAACAGAACTCCTACATTATTCCCTAATCTCCCTTCTTGAAGGGGCCAATAAGAAACTGGGTGCGGGGGCGGGAGGGGCGACTACCCCTACCTTTTGATAGTGTCAATCAAGATAGGCATAGCTTGTGCATTCCCCTAAATCCTATCAAGCTTCAGTTGGGGCCAATTGAGTAAAAAATAGATTCCCCCCAAGCCTTGATTGGGGCTGACCGAGCACAAGCAGCATTCTAGTTTGTGCATTCAACCCTAAGGTTTCTCCACTCACGCATCATTGAGCATCTGCTTTACAGGTAAACAGACATAGAAGCTATATTACCAGCAATAACCTCACAAATTTATATTATCTCACCATTATATCTCACTGCACAGTCGTAGTGGATACTTACAATCTAAGCACAAAAGTTTATATCATTTATCACTACATAATGCTGTGCAAGTGTGGTGGAGATGTTTACATTTCATTAGTCTTGGAAACAGAGATTTTTATGTCCTTGAATCCTGGGAAACTAAACTCTAAGAAAGAATAACAAGAATCCAACTTACACACGAAAATCCACCTTATTGCAAGATCATTTTACACCAACTTGGTGGCCATGAGGGAGCCTGAATCCATTGTCCAGGCAGCTCAGCTTAAAGCCTCTGGTGGTAGAGAGCAACTGATCCAAACCTCAGCCTTGAGTGACAGCCCTGACCCCAACCAAACTCTCATGGAAATTGAGCAGCTGAGTAGAATCTCAGCCTTGAGCACAACACTGGGGAAAGGAAGGACAATGAGACCATCCTGTTGACAAAGGATTCAAAAGTCAAGTAACTGGCTGGGAAAATGTCCAAAAAATGTTAAAAAAAAAAAAGATAAGACCATAGAAAGCTACTTTCTTGGTGAGCAGGCATCTTCTCCCATCCTTTCTGATGAGGAAGAAAAAGACATACTATCACAGAAAGTCAAGGCCCCTACGTGCAGTGCCTCTGAACAGAACTTAAAATGGGCTCAGGCCAAAGAAGAGCTTGGAAAGGGAGTTAGCAGCTTGCTAAAGAAGAACCAAAAAAAGGCTGAGGAAAATAACACCTTTAAAAAGAGACTAACTCAAATAGAAAAAGAGGTCCAAAAAACCAATGAGGAGAAGGAGGCTTTAAAAAGCAGAATTAGCTAAATGGAGGAGAAGGTTCAAAAGCTCATTGAACAAAATAGCTCTTTAAAAAAGAGAATTGAGTTCAGGGAAATGAATGACTATGAGATAAACCAAGCAGTTAAAAAAACAAAAAAACCTAGTTATTGGAACTTTGTATTTTAAGATGTTATGAGACTATTAACTGAGTGTTCTCCTGCATCTAACTCCAGGTGTGGATAGCAAGAAAGGTGGTCTGAGCCTCCAATCCATGATGCCACTAAGCCTGTGAGTTGCTGATATAAACTGAAAAAGGTGATCTCAAGGGAATGGGAAGAGTGGCTGTTCAGCCCTGATAGAGATGGTATTTTCCTGACTCAATTTCCCCACTGACACCTGGAAGACTTTCAGCCTGACTGAATGCAAGTTGACAATCTACTCTTGTGTGGAATTGACATGAACTTGGGGAGATATCAGTTCCCTGCAATGTCCCTACTCTTATTGGAAATTTCCTATAGTCAAAAGGTTTGTAAGCTTAATACCAGATATATTAAATTATGGATTGTTGCTGGGGGAAGATCCGAGGTTAAGTCTAAAATTAATCTATTAGGCTTAGGATTTTAGGCCAACAACCATAAGTTAGTGTCTTTTAATTATTAGTAATAGTTTGGAGATAATTGGGTAACGGTATTGTGAAGTTAGCATACATAATTATTATGTGTGTCTCAGTTGGTTAATGTTAAAAAAATTCATTTTTGGTCTATATTGTAAATGCGTTAAAAGAAGTATCACCTGAACAAAAGTTGCAATTGATTTATGTGATATTTACTGTGTTAAAAATGAAAAAAGAAAACCAAACCCAGGGACTATATGAACACAATTACAAAATATTTTTCCCACAAATAAAGTCAGATCTAAGTAAGTGGAAAAACATCAATTGCTCGTGGATAGACCGAGCCAACATAATAAAAATAACAATCATACCTAAATTAATTTACTTAATGCCATACCAATCAAACTATCAGATAATTATTTCAAGAGCTCGAAAAAATTATATCAAATTAATCTGTAAGATAATAAGTTCCAGAATATCAATGAAACTAAGGAAAAGAAATGCTGGGGAAGGAAGCCTAGTCCTACTAGACCTCAAATTGTATTGTAAAGCAGAAATTATCAAAACTACTTGGTACTGACTAAGAAACAGAGGGGGAGACCAGTGGAATATGTTGGGTACTCAAGACACAATAGTCAACGAATATAGCAATCTACTGTTTGATAAACTCAAGAACTCCAGCTTCTAGGATAAGAACTCACTGAGAAAATTACTGGGAAAACTGGGTAATAGTGTGATGGAAATTGGGTATAGACCAATGCGTGACACTCTACACAAGAATAAATTTCAAATAAGTACAAGATCGAGGTATAAAGATTGATACTATAAAGAAATTAGAGGAGCAAGGAATAACATAGTTCTCATGTTTATGGAGAATGAAGATATTTTTGACTAAACCAGAGACAGAAAATATTATGAAGTGGAAAATGGATAATTTTGAGTACATTAAATTGAAAAGTTTTTGCACAAACAAGCTCAATGCCACCAAGATAAGTAGGGAATCAGAAAACTGGGAAAGAATTTTTGCAAAGAGTGTCTGTGACAACAGCCTCATTTCTGAAATATGTAGATAACTGAGTCAAATGTAGGAGAATACAATTCATTCCCCAATTGATAAACAGTCAAAGGATATGAACGGGCAGTTTTCAGAGGAACAAATTAAAGATATCTATAGTCATAAGAAAAAGTGATCTAAATCACTATTTCTCAGAGAGATGCAAATCAAAACAACTTCGAGGGATAACACTTATCAGATTGGCTAACATGACAAAACAGGAAGATGACAAATGTTGGATCAAAGGTGGGAGACTTGGAACACATTGTTGGTGGAGCTGTGAGCTGATCCAACCATTTTGGAGAACAATTTGGAATTATGCCCAAAGGGTTAGAAAAATGTTCATGTGCTTTGACCCAGAAATATGGCCTTTTGGACTGTATCTCAAAGAGATCATAAATATGGGAGAGGGTACCACATGTACAAAATTATTTATAGCAGCTCTCTTTGTGGTGGCCAAAAACGAAAACAAGGGGATGCCCATCATTGGGGCATGCTTGAAAAATTCTGGTATATGAATGTAATGGAATACTATTGTGTTATAAGAAATGATGAAGAGGAAGACTTCAAAGAGGCCTGGAAAGATGTATATGAACAGATAGTGAGTGAAACTAGTAGAACCATGAGAACTTTGTACGCAGCAACAACCACAGTGTGCGAGGAATTTTTGTGGTAGACTTAGTACTTCATTGCAATGCTAAAAAAATCCCAATGGACTATTGAGGCAAAATGTCTTCCACATCCAGAGAAAGAACTATGTAATTTGGTCTTAGAATGAAGTAGACCACTTTCTTTTACATTGTGTTTTGTTTTGTTTTATGATTTGTCCCATTCACTTTAATTACTCTATGCAACACGACTGAGGTGAAAATTTATTTCATAGGAATTTATATGTTAAACTTATATACAATTTTATACTACCTCACAGAGGGAGTGGGATGGGAAGGAGGAAGGAGGGAGAGGGAGGGGGGAAAATCTACACTGAAAAACAAATAAAATAGTTTAATGAAATATAAATTTATTAAAAGAAGTTCCAGTGCCTGGCTCCTATTGCTTATAGAATAAATATGGACTGTCTACTTGACACTGAAATTAGATGAAGTTAGGTTCCAAAATAGGTCTGAGGAGCAGAAACCTCGTGCACCCACAAAAAGCCAGCTGTGAGAGGAGTCAGAGGGAAAAGTGTGTTGAAGTGGGTAGTATGATATTGTCGGCAACAATACTACACTGGATAGGAGAGAAAAGGGGGTTAATGTGTCCCATCTCACTCTTTGGAGTCAAGCCATGTCTCCCAATAGGGCGGACCCCAGACCCCGCTTTGGAGATACCGTGAAGCCCTTGACTTTTTTCAAGTACCATGTATATACAATTTGTATTTCCCACATCTGTAAATATCTTCCTTCCCCACAAAAAGAATGTAAGCTCCTTGAGAACAGGAATCATTTCCCTGTATTCCTAACATAGAGTCGGACACAAAGGAGGCACTTACTTATGCGTAATAATCTACTGAAATGATAGGCAATTACGGAAGAATAAAAGGAAGCCCTGAGGACTTGATATCAAGGAGAGAGCATAAATCTGTAGACAGACTATATCCATAGTGGCTTTAGCTTTCTATTAGTTCAAGTTTACATCTTGTTTTAGATTTAATGAAAAAAAAAATCCTTTTTGAGAAAATCAGTATATTTGAAATTTAGGACAACCAGGTGGTGCCATAGTGAATAGAGTACTGGACCTGAAATCAGAAAGACTCATTGTCCTGAGTTCCAAACTGACCTCAGACTCTTACTATCTGCCTTACCCTGGGCAAGTCGCCTATCCCTGTTTGCCTCAGTTTCCTCATCTGTAAAATCAGTTACTGAAGGAAATGGCAAACCACTCCAGTACCCTGGCCCAGAGGACCCCAAATAGGGTCATAAAGAGTTGGGCACAACTGACAAAAGGACTGAACAACAACAACATATTTGAAATAGTTAAGGTGAGGAGTTAGTGGTTAAGGAAATATCTTACCTATGTATGTCAATTGTTCGGGCAAAGGCAGTGGACCTATAGGAAACTGACAGTATTATATCCCTATTACCCTAACATACCCAAGCTGTCATTTTAATGAAAAGTCTAAAAAAAATTTTCTGATATAAATTTCAGACAAGGTTAAAAAGTGTCTGTGGCATTCTATTTATTTTCCATTCATTGTAGACAAACCATCTTTGATTACTGGTCCAAAATAATTATTCAGTCAAAACTGATCCAATTTACAAGCAATTACTTTTATCTACAACACTGTCACTTATTTTAATTATTAAAAAAACATCATTTTTTGATTTTACAATGATTAATTCTCTTAAGTTCACTTAACAGCTACGGTTAGGCTAATATTTTGGCTTAAGCTATTAACCATTACTTTTAAAAAAACCATCAAGTCAATATATTTTTGCAAGTCTTGATGCTACATGGAAAAGGCCTCTATATAACATGAGGTATCATTGCCCTTTCATAATTTTCCTCCTACTGGTACCAGGGAATCACTCTGACCCTTTTCTTCAGGAATATTCAAATATGAAATGGAAAGACCCATCCCACATATTCCCATGCACAAACGGTTGCTATACCAACTTAAACATTCGTAAAAAAATTGAAAAACTATTGAAAAATCACACCCTGAAGTTTACTTGCTAAGAGCAACATATGCCAACACTTATCCTTCCTGACGTCTTCGTAATAAATGATATAGTCTATGAGTGGAGCAGCTTTCTGTAGCTATGCTTCATGTTAGTAGCAGAAAAAACAAATTCTTGATTTGAGAAATGATGTAAATTTTTCGTGAAGAATCCACTCTCAAAATGTCATCATTTGGTCGGAATTGTGTTGGAATTTGTACCATCCAATCTCCTTGGGAGGGAAATCAAACTTAAATATCTCCATTATTTAAAACTATACTACCAAAATAAGACAAAATTAAGTAACAAAATAATCAGACAACAATCAACATTTCTAAAACTGTTGAGAAGCTTAAAGATTTATACATAGAAATTCTGTCCATTCCCCAATTATAAATATTAATTTGTATTTACAATATGTTCTTTAATTTTGCACTACGTTTTGGGGTACATTATAATTTATTATTAAAAATTTACATAAAGTTCAGAAACTACGGTTTTTCAAGGTTATCAAAATGTGGCCTTATAGAAAAAAGTAAGGAAAATTTGTACGAAAATAATTTTGTGGATAATCCAAAGATATCCATGTGAATTTAGAAAGACATGCTATAGTTCTTCATGTTGATACACATTATATTCCTTAGAAAAAATTGAAGTAGTGACCATAGTGGTCATTTTTCTTAAAAATATCTTTTAACACAGAATCATGATATGACTGGTCACATGATTTATCCTGTTTCTCAAATTCCTTTTTGAAGTAATCATTGATCTCCGTTTTGGAAAGTTACTTGTCATTGTCCACATCGATCTGTTTAAATGTTTCAATGTTTCAGCGTCCTTTGGTCACAGCATAGAGTTCAATCTGGTGCATCTGGTGTAATCAAGCCTTGTCTTGACCTATAAGCAAAGAGCTAGATAGTCAATGATGATTTCTGGAAAACTGATTTTCATGTTTCTAATTTGTCTAGCTATACTCTCCTGGTCCCACGAAGAAAATTTCCATAGCCTTCCTTTCCATAGGCCAGTGAAGCACCTATTGCCACTATCTTTTATTTCCAGAACATATACCCATCATAGTAATATCTAGGCCTTTGATTACTTGACCAACACCAGGAACCAACCATTTTGGATGACATTTAATTTGTGTCTGACTGCAGTAGAATTGGGTACTGTTTTCCAAGTAACCATCATAATGGGCACAGAAAAGGTCCCCCTTCTTGCTTTTGGGAGAACAGTTTTGTGGAAGATGCAAACTTTTTGTTTCTACTTCATCCATAACGTCCTCTACATTTTGTCCCTTCAAGCATTATGTGCATACTAGATTGTCATTTGATAGCAGGAGCCAGAAACGATGAGCAGGAGAGCCTGAACCCTGGAGTTTCGAGTGGGACCAGCACCCCAGGATAACAATCTCCCTGGTGATTTTTATTTTTCTTTGAGAGGGAGAAAGTACGGCGGGAAGAGGAGGGAGAAGGGAGGGAGAGAGGAGACGGAAAAGGAATGGGGAGAAGAGAATGGGGAAGAGAAAAGAAAGGGGGAAGAGAGGGGAAAGGGGAGAATGAAGAGAGGGAAGTAGGAAAGGGAGAAGGAGGAGGGGATGAAGAGGAAGATGAAGGGAAACAGAAGAAGGGAAAGGGAGACAAGGAATGAGATAGAGGGATGGATAGGAGGGAAGGGAGGAGGATTCAGGGGCAGGAAAAAGGAAAAGAGGAATAGAGGGAAGAGAAGGACATGGCAAGGAGGAGGAGAGGGAAGAAAAAGGAGAAAGGGAAAGAGAGAGGGAGAGGAGGAATAAGGAGGAAGGAGAAAGGAGGGGGATGAGGAGAGAAGTCAGTTTATACTGGCAACAGTCTCATGCATTCCTCAGATTTTAACAAAAAAATTTCAAGAGAGAAAAAGAAGTCCTACCAAGAAAACTTTGCATTTTTTTTCCCCTGAAACTGATGCAGTTTAAGGAGTTCACCGACCTCCCAAGGAGCAGAGTCCCACAAACTCTCATCTTGAATGAATTCATGGACTCAAGCATTCTCTAAGTAAAGTTAGCAAAGGTTTATTGTAACTCCAATATGGCAGGCAGAGCTCCTAAGTGAAGTTGCATTTCTTAGGGAATTTGCAACTTAACAGGAATGATGCTAAAGCTTATGTAGGAAAAGTAGTGCATTATCTGGCAGACAAACTAATTACATGATAATTTACAACCTTGGTCACTGACATCATTCACTACCGCAAACTAGGGGAACGGGTTTCTCAGGGGTGTATTTTTGGTCTATTACTTCTGTAGCAAGAGAGTTTTGAGAGTTGATGTCTGTAGCTTGACCTCTAGATTGTATATAATAACTGTGGACATCAATACAAGATAATACTGTAGTTACAAGATAATGTTGTTTTTACCAGAGGATTTCTTCAGAGTTCAGCTTGTTCTTGGGCTTCGGAAAGATAGTTTTACTTAGGCCCACTGATGAGTTATTGCTAGGCATAGTGTCTGGACTGAGGAGAAAACTGTCAGGGATACTGTTTTGAAGATGGAGAGAAGTGTGATATTTGAACTGCGGTCCAAGCACAAGCAGCCATCAAAACCAGAAAAGGGATTATTTTTCTATTATATTAAAAGCCTAATTAAGATTGAGGTTTATTGCCTTCCTATTTCCTTATTTTGGAACCAGTAGGCCCATAAGTCTCTGAAGTGCAGGGCTGATAAAGTGATTGACCTAATCCTCTGGGAACATTCCGCCAGGACTCTACCAAAATATCAGAGGCTATTTCTGACTAAAGTGTAAATCTGGATGAATTCTAGCCCTGAATGATTAGGCTCCTCCCGTGGTTCAAAAGGAGTGATTTGGATGGAGACAGATTCCTTTGTCCAGATTGCTATAGGCAGTTGATCAAGTCAAGTTCTCAGCAAATCTCCAAACTCCGTTTCCCCCATTAATTGCTCACCAGTCAGGGTTGATTTTTCACCTGTCAGGGCCACTTCCTTTTCTAAAGGTGTAATCTCCATGGTTTTTATTTTCCTTACGAAGAGATACCACTGACCATTAATATGTCGAGTATTTGCTAGCCTCATTAACAAAATGCTAACTAATTAACCAGAAACTCTGCTTTGGTCTTTTCATTTGCAAGAAATATTTAATTTATAATAAGATCATTTTTAAAGAAGAAAGTAATGCAACCGGAAGGCATAACATAATCTTTGACTAAAAAATACACCCATACCTAATAAAGAATGTTTATTCAAATAGAATTATTGGAGCAGAAAGGTGTGAGGCCCTACACTGATCAGACCAAAAAGATAGTATTCTGTTCAGTTCTGGGACCAAATTTTAGGAAAGGTCACTAATAAGGTGAAGGGTGTCTAGAGTAAGGCAACCCTAATGATAAAGGGTCTTAAGCTCACGTCATATAAGGAGTAGCTGAAAGATTTGGGATTTTTATTTAGGAGAAGGTAAGATTTAGGACAGACACAGTCACCTGCGGAGAAAGGGTGAGACTTCCTTTGCTTGGACTCAAAGGATAGAACTAGAAGCAATGAGTTTAAGTGGACTGAGGTAAGAAAAAATTTCCTAAAAATTAGAGCTCCCCCAAAGTGGAATGGGTTTCCTTGGGAGCTTGTGATGTGGTTACAAACAGCGTCTGAAGGGTTGAAAGTAATATTAAGGGTTGCTTTTGAAAACTTCATGAAGCCCCTAGTTTATTCTGTACCTTGAACTCCTCCAAAGTTCTTTCCCCTTTATCTTGAACCTGTACCAAAAGAATTGCTTTTGTCTCCCTTATCTTGTGTTCTTTGGGTCCTTTAATTTTTAAATTGTATTCTCCTGCCCTGTTCTTAAATCTTTAAACCATGAAGAATTCCTCTTCCCTCCCTCAGCCTGTACCCTTCTGTCCTTTCTTTAATCTTTAACCTCCATAAAAACTTCTAAAACGCCACCATCATTCTGAACATAACTCCCCCAAATATTATCAGAGTCTCACCTCGATTTCTTGCTAAGGAGGCCATGATGTTTTTCACCCAAAATAAAAATCTTCCCTTGGCTAAAAGAAAAGGTTTAAGAGAATTCTTTCACACACGAACCAGTTTTCCCTATTCTAAACCTCATCAACTGGGGTTAAATAAGAGTTAGGGAGGTTTCCTGTACTTGAAATATTTAAGCTGAGGATTGTTTGAGCCTCCCAAAGAGGGTCAAAAATCAGGTTAAGCAACAAGAAGCAGCACCCTGTTTGGCATCACAGACACGCCTTGTGTGCTCTCTCAGTGAACCCTAAGCTCTCTTTCTGAATTGATCTGACTGTAATCACTCTTCTGTCAAGGACCAAAGTGTCCCATAACTTATTATTTCTCTTATCTTAATACTTTATGACATTTATTTAGACTTTTTCTTGAATAATGGCACCCCTCTTTCTTTGCCGTTTATGAGAATTATATGATACTTAGATTTTGACATCTTTGTTTATAGCAGATTTCCTGGGCATCCCCTTGGAACTATAATTTCAATTAACGTTATGGCACCTTTCTTATTGCTTTATGGACCCCATACTATTATGGTATTCCCAGTTTATATCATTTCTATGTTTGCGGTTGACACATAGAGAAATTATAAATTTGGCTGACACTTGCATCCTGAGCTCAGAAGGGAAAGGGGGCATGCTGTGAGAGTATAAAAGTACCCTTCCCATACAACAAAACGGTGAAAACAATGTTAGAACATTGCTAAAAAATGGTCAACCAGCCTGAAACTGTCCATGCAGCTTTTCTCATGGGACAACTTAGAAAACCTACAATTTCCTTGTTTATGAAACAAAGTTTTCTGTATAGATAATGCTTCCAGGATTGTGAAGCTGTTTTCAAAAAGTATCAAACTGCTAAGTGTCTTCAGCCCAAAGTTCACTGGGTACCTATTAACTCCTTAAAAGGAGGGATCATATTTCATTTAGATTCTCACACACACGTCTATGTTATTTTGTGCCTACTGATGCTTTAATGACCTAGTTAAAGAAAAAAAGGAGTTATTTTCTTAAAATTAAGAATATTTAGACACTGTTAGATTTATAATATGAGCCTCCCACAGACCATCCTGAAAGATGGGTAAAGGCATCTAACCGGATCTTTCCCTAAGTGTACTCAGAGAAAACTAAAGCTAAAGTTGAAAAAAAAATGTTTCTCAAACCAGTATGGTCCAATTGTTAGAGACCAATATTTGATTTGTATTTTTTAAAGAATAAAAATCTTTTCCTCAGAAATTTCTTGGTCTTAAATAAAATTCAATGGCTCTCCTTTAACCTGAGCATGGAATTAGATCTTGAAGTCTTAAAATATTGACTCCCGGAGGCGGAGTCAAGATGGCGGAGTAGAAAGACTCACCTATGCTAGCTCTGAATTCACAGCCCACGGATTTCCTCTAAAAATAACTCCCAACAAATTCTGGAACAGTGGAAGACGTGCAGCAACACAGGGAAGGATATTTCCGTTCCAGAGAGGACGGAAAAACCCATCCCAAAAGTCCATCGTGCCTCAGACGGGAGCGGAGCCCTCCCCTGCCCTGGCCGCGGCACTGACAGGAGCGAGCAGATCCCGGCAGATCCGAGCAGGCTTCAGGGATGGAATCTCCAGCAGCCGCGAAGGTCCCTCCACCCAAAGACTCACAGGTCAGTGAGAGACACGGGCTGAGAGGGGAGTAGGGTGTCTCCGGGACTTAAGCCCCCTCAGGAGGCAGCGACAGAGGCAGCGGCAGCAGCAGAGACTACGGCAGAGGCAGCAGGTGGCCAGAGGCTCCCAGAGCAGGCAGGAGCTCAGCAGCAGCTCCATTACAAAAGGTCTCTGCATAAATCCCCTGAGGGAACTGGGCCTGGGAGGCAGCCCTGCCCCCACCTGAGAACGTGATTTAATCTTATCCTGAATACCAGCCAGGCCTGCTGCTGAAAGCCCTGAGGCTGGGGAGCAGCATTTGAATCTCAGACCCTAAGCACTAGCTGGGAGAACCTAGGCGGGGGTGGAGAGGACTCTCAGAAGTCAAGTAACTGGCTGAGAAAAAGCCCAGAAAAGGGAAAAAAAATAAGACCATAGAAGGTTATTTTCTTCATCAGATGTTTGCGCCATTCCTCTCTGAGGAAGAAAATTGCTTACCATAAGGTAAAAACGTAGGAGTCAAGGCCTCTGTATCCCAAACATCTGAAATAGATATCTCATGGGCTCATGCCATGGAAGAGCTCAAAAAGGATTTTGGAAATCAAGTTAGACAGGTGGAGGAAAAACTGGGAAAAGAAATGAGAGAGATGCAAGAAAAGCATGAAAAAAGGGTCAATACCTTAATAAAGGAGACCCAAAAAAAAGCTGAAAAAAATAACACCTTGATAAATAGGCTAATTCAATTGGCAAAAGAGGTTCAAAAAGCCAATGAGGAGAAGAACGCTTTCAAAAGAAGAATTAGCCAAGTGGAAAAAGAGGTGCAGAAGCTCACTGAAGAAAATAGTTCTCTCAAAATTAGAATGGAAGAGATAGAAGCTAATGACTTTCGAAGAAACCAAGAAATCAGAAAACAATACCAAAAGAATGAGAAAATGGAAGAGAATGTGAAATATCTCACTGGAAAAACAACTGACCTGGAAAAGAGATCCAGGAGAGACAATTTAAAAATTATGGGACTACTTGAAAGCCATGATCAAAAAAAGAGCCTAGACATCATCTTTCATGAAATTAATCAAGGAAAACTTCCCTGATATTC
>CM053775.1:46537236-46549594 GCA_028658325.1 Potorous gilbertii
ATTTGTAACTCTTGAAACTTTTCAGTATCTGGGTAGTTGGTGGGATTATACACACATACGTACACACACACAGGCATGTACACATTCATGCACACACACATACACACATGCACGCACACACAGAGACAGAGAGCACAGAGTTAATTGATTAGGATGGGATCATATCTTAAAAAATTAAGGTAGACGGTGAGAGAGAAATGTATTGGGTGGAGAGAGGGTGAAATGGAATGGGGTCAATTATCTCTCATAGAAGAGGCAATCAGGAGACTTCTTAGTTGAGGGAAAAAGAGGGGAGCTGAGAGAAAAACATGAAGTTTACTCTCATCACATTCGACTGAAGGAAGGAGTGAAATGCACATTCATTTTGGTATGAAAACCTAGCTTACAATACAGGAGAGGGGGAGAAGGAGATAAACAGTGTGAGGGGGACGATGGAATGGAGGGTAATAGGAGGAGGGAGCGATTTGAAGTCAACATTTGGGGAGGGACAGGATCCAAAGAGAGAATAGCAACAATAGGGAGCAGGATAGGATGGAGGGAAATGTAGTTTGTCTTACACAACACGACTATTATGAAAGTCATTTGCACAACTACACAGGTATGGCTTATATTGAAAGCCCTGCCTTCCCAAAGGGAATGGGTGGGGAGGGAGGAATGGTGAGAAGTTGGAACTGAAAGTGTTAGGAGCAACTGTCGAGTATTGTTCTTGCTACTAGGAAATAAGTAATATATGTAATGGGGAATAGAAAGTTATCTGGCCCTACAGGACAAAAGAGAAGATGAGGACAAGGGAAAGGAAGGGTGATAGAAGAGAGGGTAGATCGGTGATAGGGGAAGTTCGAATGCTTGTTGCATTGGGGTGGGGAGAGGGGACAAATGGGGAGAAAATTTGGAATCCAAAATTTTGTGAAAATGAATTTAAAAATTAAATAAATAAATTTATTTTAAAAAAAATTTAGCTTATAGAAAAAAAATCCATTAAGATATTTTTGGTAATCTCCAAAACTTTTTAAGAGTCTTGTTGTAGCCCAGGAAAGTAGTGGTAGGTTCTCCCATCTCTGTTAACAGATGATCTGTTATGCTACTGTAGGGACCAACCCAAATCAATTTTGCAAGTTAAATCGTACTTCATCTCTTCTCTTTTCTGATTGCTCTTCATTTTTCAGAATATGGAGAGAATTAATAGTTAACAATTCCTATGTAAAGAGGGTTAGTTTTTTATCTCACATTTTTTTTACTGACATTACTCATACAAAATGTCTTTATAATGATGATATCCATTTAAAAAAATGCTGAAATTCTAAGGTGACTGCTTTGAAGGCCACTTTAGAAAAAACAAACAAACAAACAAAACCAAAAAACAAACCATGACCAAAATATGTCTCAGAAAGACAAAAACTCATATCACAGCAGCTGTCTGACCCTTGGGCTGGTGATGGTGCTCCAGAACTTGCTGCTAGAGGCAAGGGACTGGAGTATAGCTACCAGAGACACATAGCTTTCCCGTCTAAGAATTTCACTAAGAATTCCATCTGGCCCTGGAACCCCAAGGTCTGACCCAAGGATCTCCTGAGTTCCCTCCACTCTCTGCTGCTTCATTAGCTCTTGAGTGGCTTGCCTTGTCCTAAGAGGCACAGAGGGCCTTAGGGGACCACCAGTTTTCCAGTCCCATTCCTCCCCTTCCCTCCTGAGTCCTGAACTCCAGCCTTTAAGCTTCCTGCTCCTAAGCCAAGGTGGTTTTCCTGGAAAATGAAGAGAAAGGAGGAGGCTTCTGGGCTGAAACCCTGAAGGGTCTGCTTAACTCTGAGGAGCCTACTTCCTGTCTCCCCAGACCTGTTACATTGAGGAAACAGACTCCCACCTTCCTCTGCCCCTTTCTGGGGACCTCCCACTTACAGCTGTGTTTACTGAGAATGAACTCCCCCCCAAAGGAGCTAGTCATGACCCCCTGTTTCGTTCCCCCGATGTTCGTGGTGTCAGCCTCCTTTACTGAACTGTCTTTCAGGAACAAATTTGGAAAAAGCAAAGCACGACCATACTACATCAGACTTTCCCAAGACTTGGAGATTTGGGGGCTTTGGATTTCTCTGGGCTCCCTGTCCCTGTGCTCTGCTTCCTAGCTGCCTAGGATTGTGGACTCTTCTTCCAGTGCCTGACCTTGCAGTCCACAGTGGGAACTGTGGAGGGGAGCCGACCCTCTTGGGTGTGTGGTGGGGCTCCTGGTGTGATGGTCCTTTGTTGACATCTTCTTTACCTTGTCCCTAACCCTGCTCCTGCCTCACCCTATTTAACTCTTTCCACCTTTCACTGGTCTGACCCGCTCTGGGGGCAGGGGAGGATTGGCCATGCTTACTGCCCCAGAGGCCTTGGAGTGAAGGCAGGGCTGGGAAGCAGTTGCCTCGGTGAAAAACTTGAGGCCCTTCTGTTGCAGCCCCTCCCCTCCTGATGGCCACACTCAGAGTGCCCGAAGGGTTTCTGAGGACTTAGCCTTAGGCTCTCTAGTTGTCACACCACAAATGGATGTAAGGATATTAAAAGAGAGAGACCATGACCTCCAGCCCCGCTGTGCTTTTGGGAGGGTGTTGGGATATAGTTGGCTAGGAGTGGCCCAAGGCTAAGGGAGAATCAAGACTTCAGAGAAGAAAAGAACCTCACTGTACAAGCTTGTCCACCTAAGTCCAACCTTGATCTGAGCTGAAATTCCCCTCTAAAGCCCAGAGGTCTTTGGTTGGGTCACAGCTTCCTTGGGCCTCCTCGTGAAGTGGTCCACCTGACTGGGAGTTCCACTTCCGTGACATGAGGAAAGTCATCTGATTCTCTGGGGCTCAGTTTCCTGATCTGAGAAATGGCGAGTTGGCCTAGGTGACTTCATAAGTTCCCTTCCTGCTCTCTGTGAGCTCTGTCATGGAAGGATATTGAGCAGCGGGTGGATGAGACCCGAGAGGGCTGAGTTGGGGAGATAGAGAGGGGTACCCACCTGCCCCAGTTTTAAAACCAAAGCACAGGGGCGAATTTCTCTTTGTCCATGTATCCCTAATGTCTAGAACAGGAAGTGAATGAAGTATTTATTGAATGCTTGTTGTATGCCGAGCACTGTGGGTACAAGTCTTAACAAACCTTAATGTAGTATTTTAAGATTTGCAAAGCACTTTGCGTGTCTTTATATGATTCTCAGAGGTGGGTGCTATTGTTCTCATTTTGAAGATGAGGAAACTGAGACACAGAAATAAAGTGACTTGCCCACAATCATATAGCTCCTAAGTGTTTGTATAAGGATTTGAGCTCAGGCCTTCATGATTGCAAGGCCACTGTTCCCTCCAGTAGACATCTAACTGCCTAAAACAAAAAGTTAGAGAAGACAATCCTTTTTGTCAAGGTAGAGTAACGAAGAGTTTTCACCTTCAACGTAGCTAAAAAGGTCTAGTGATTATTGGGGTTCAGCAAGGGGAGGATTACAAGACCTAGGTGTTCTTAGGGTGCATTTTCAAATCAGATGTACCCAATGCCTGGAGGGATGTGTTTTGGAAGCCGTGGCATAGTAGATGTTTAGGTCTACTGATGATCCATTTTACTCAAAGGACTGTACTTGATGACTCCTCGTTGAAGGGTTATGAGTAGCCAGAGATGTCCTGTAGTGATGGTGGGGGTAATGGTGATAGTGATGGTGATGGTGTGCGTGCGTGCGTGCGTGTGTGTGTGTGCATGTGTACTGGGGGTTTGACTGGAGGGACTTAGTCCATGACTTTTGGGAAGAAGAGAGTGGGCCAAAGGGTCAGTGTTCCCTCTCAAGGGAGTGAGGTTTATGGGGGTCAGCATCTATCCAATCATTCAATAAGCATCGTGTACCTACTGTGTGCCAACTGCTGGGCCATACAAAGAAAGGTGTAAAACACTTACCCTTGAAGTCTCAAGTCTGATGGAGGAAGTAGTATGCAAATTTTATATACACAAACTCTTGACAGGTTACATTGGAGACAAACGACAGAGGGAAGGTATTAATAATGTGAAGGGGGATCAGAAAACACCTACAGAAGGTGAGATTTCAGCTGGTATTTCAGAGAAGCCAAGAGGCAGAGATGAGGAGGGAAAGTATTTCAGGCATGGGAGATAGCAGGGATGGGGTGGGGTGAGAGCATCCATCCCTCCTGGACTCTTGCATCCTCTGACTCACAGGCACACTCCATAAATGCTTGTTTCATTGACTGATACAACTTAGAATAAAAAGAGATTTCAAGTGGTCCATTGGAGAGAGTATTGGCCCGAGAGGGCAGAGGACCTGGATTCCAATCCTGAGTATATACTTGCAGCCTGGGAGTCATTTTACCCTTTTCTACTCTAGTTTCCTCATTTGTAAATGGGGATAATCAAAGCATCTACTTCTCCAGGTTGTTATAAGGATTACATACGATAATATTTGTAAAGAGCTAGGAAACCTTAAAGCACAATTATTCTCTATGATCCCCACACTTTTTACAGAGAAAGAGGTGGTCACTGACTTCCTAAGATCGCTCATCTCATTTCCATTTCAGAGCCAGGATTCAAACTCAGGTCTAATAATCAGTGCGGAAATATTTACAACACAATCCCTAGGTCTTTTAGTTGTGAGCACTCCTCTCTTCTCCTTCCTTTTCTCTCTCCTCTCCTCCCTTTTTCTCTTTCCTCTCTCTTTCTCCTCTTTACCCCTAATTTTGCTACATTTTACTGAATAAATTCTTGATTCTTCCTCATCCTGAAACCTAACTTCAAGATTTCTTTCATTCTCTTTACACTAGCCTCCCCTTCCTGTTCTTCTCCCATGCTTACAACATACTGCACTGTTCAATGCTTTGGGTTTGGCATTCTTTCTGGAGGGCTCTCAGCACCAAGATGTTAGAGTTGGAAGGGCCTAAGAGGTCACCCAGTACAATATTCTCGATTTAAAGAGGAGAAAATTTATTCAGATGGAATGGGATTGGGACGTGGGAAGTAAGAAGTGAATCTCTTCCTCCAAACACTGCCTGTCTAAGGCAAATGATTTCTTAACAAGCATATATTGAGTACCTACTATACGCCAGACCTTGTACTAAGCACTGGATAGGAAGACAGTGTGTACTGCTGAGGAGATTATTTTCTAATGGAGAAGGAAATGTGAATCTATCACATACATACCCAGTCAATTTGAGGTTTGGAAATGAACTAGTAGCCTGGGGGAGCAGGAAGGGTTTCATGTGGAAGGCAGTGCTTGAACTGAGTCTTGAAAGGACTGAAGGATTCTTTGAATTGGAGATGGTTAGACAGTGCATTCCAGGATGCATTGCAAAGGCATAGAGGTGAGAAATGGAGTTCTGACTGTGAGGAACAGCAAGAAGGTTGAAAAGGAAGATTGGGACATTTTTTGTGAAGGACTTTCCAAGCCAGAGGAGTTTATAGTTGATTTTAGAAGTAATAGGGAGTCACCAGTGTTGACAGAGTAGGGGAGGAAGATGGTCAGACTTGTGATTTAGGAAAACCACTTTGACAACTTGAGTGGAGGATGAGCTGGAGTAAGGAGAGACTTGAGGTTCGGAGACCAAGAATACAGCAAGAGGAAATGAGGCTATGGAAATAGAGAAGGGGATGGATACTAGTAGAAGTGCCAACATTTGATAACTGAATGTAGGGGGATGAGGGAGAGTAAGGAGTTGAGAATAATTCCCTAACAGCCCTCCCTTGTTGGTGTTGCTGGTGCTTTCAAGAAACAGTGAAAAGAACTGTATTTGGAGTCAGAATTTGTGTTCAAGTTTTGATCTTGCCTCTTCCTATAAATGTAGCAGGCAGCTAGGTGGCACAGTGGATAGAGCATTTGGCTTGGAGTAAGGAAGATGTTAGTTCAAATCTCTCCACAGACCTAACTGGCTATGGAACCCTGGACTTCTGCCTGGCTCAGTTTCCTCAATAGTGAAAGAATATAATATAATAGCAACGCACTCCCTTGGATTGTTGTGAGGATGACATGAGTAATATTTTTAAACAGCACTTAGCCCAGTGACTGATAAATAGTAGGAGCTTAATAAATGGTTTCCCTCCTTTCATTACAGTTTCCATTTTTCTTTCTTTCTTTCTCTCTTTCTTTCTTTCTTTCTTTTTTTCAGCATAATTAACGATAATCTTTCCTTCACATGGTTTTTGAGGAAGGTACTTTGTAAAGGTTAAGTACACAAAGAAATGATTGCTGTTATTCTGCAATAAAAAGTAATGCCGAAAAAGAAAAGAAAGACAAAAACTTATTTTTACAGTTTTGAATGCATTGGTGTGAATGAGGTGGGCAATTTGTAGACCTGGAAGTCTTGTTAAAAAAGGAGAAAATGCTAAATGCACAAGGTTTACTGCCTTAAAGCTAGTGGTTACATGGCCATGGAGCCAGAAGAAAAACCTCTGACTGCCTGATGAAAGAATGACCATGCTTAAATGCATTTTACCATAAGAAAGGAATTTTCATAGTTGCATAAGTTGTAAATTTGGTGAGACAAGACAATTAGCAAGGTAGAGTCAGTTGGAAATTAAGATACTGGGATGTCTGTTTTCCTCTGTCTCTGCATATGAAGAAAAGAAAAATCCTACCATTATGGTTGTAGATATCCTGTCATAAACAAGCCTTTGAAGTTGCTGACACAGGAAAGGGCATTTTTAGAGCAAAATAAAGCAGTCTGGTTGATTAGTTCAGAATTTGGCCGTCATTAAAAATGAAAGATGTTATTAAGTGTTATCATTTCCTCCTTTTGGTGAAACGCAAGCTGAAGACTTCGCCTGTAGACCAAGAAAGGTATGCAAAATCTCCTAGCAATCATTCTTGGGTATGCAAGGGGCTCAGGTAGGGAGGGAGATGGTTTTCGTGCAGGTCGAGTCCCGCATTCTTAGGAATGCTGTCCACATCTGATGTCAACTTTTTCGGGCCCCTTTGAAATTGGAGAGCAAGGACTACTATGAATTTAGATGTCTACTCAAGAGCAGAGGCAATGGAAGTTACAGATGGATCAAAGAGTCTATATAGTCAGAAAGTCATGACAAGGGCTCCCAGAAAACATATGATTTGTTGAGAGGAAACAGCACAGCGTAGCTAACATAGCTAAAGGCACATAGGAATGTTTCAGTTTTTCAGCCACACAGGGCTAGACTGAAATAGAGCAATAAATGATTTCAGTTTCCTAGCCATGCAGGGCTAAATCCAAACAATGCAATGAGATTTTTTCTCAAAATTCACAAAATTGTGTAATTACATTAAGTTAGGTACAAATTGAACTTAGATGGCTCTCAATAGAGGAGTTTTGAGAAGGGAGTTTTATATGTTATCAATATAAACAAAGAAAATTAAACATGAACCATATTATTTGTACCGTTCTTGTTTGTATGCAATCCTTACTTGCAGTGTTAACTAACATTCCGTGCCTTTTATCCCTGAAATCCATTGTTAATTTCCAATGAAATATCACTTTTTGAATCCCATATTTTTGATGTAGTTAACTGATGCCTATATATCCTTTCACTGACAATAAGTTTTATTCTTGGGACAGTTCAGAAAGGGCATTCTATTTTTCTGGTACAGAACCAGAAACTTCACAGATATTTCTGACAATACAAATTAGTAAAATCTCTTAAAACTTGTTCTCTATTTTTTAAATGTCAGAGAATTTCAGTTTACATTATTTGCTTTTTCTGTCTTTATCTAAATCCTGTACCTGGAATAAGAATCTTTTAAAATATGAGGAACAGGTGGAGCCATGATGGCAGAGTGATAGCTATGACTCACCTAAACTCTTAGACAAACTCCTTCAGATACCTCTAAAAAAAGAATCTGACCAAATTTTGGAGGTGCAGAATCCAATACAACACAGAATGTGGCAGATTCACAGTCCATGCCAGACTGAAAGTTCGAGGGGAAAGATCTTTTCTGAGGGGTGAGCTCACAGCTCACAGCACAGCACATACAGCACAGCAGACTGGAAGGGCTCCAGGGAAACCTGAGACAGCAGCAGGTGGAACTGGCTGAGGGGAAGTCCTGGGTGAGAGATCAACAGAGCAGAGCGAGTGACAGCTGCTGAGACCCACATAACAGCCACAACAACTCTTGAAACTTTCAGCCAGCAGATTAAACGTCTGTAAGTCACCTACTTGAACTTCAAGGAGCCAGGATGGCTGAGTGATCAGTAAATGCTCTCTCCTCCCCCCACCATGACCTCAAAAGAACAGTAAAATATTTTCCCAGAAAAATCCTGGATTAGAGGAAACAGCACAGGGAGCAAATAGTCTCATTACACCTGAGGCTAAGAAAATAGCAAAGGGGGATTTCTCTTACTGCAGCAGAGGCAAACCAGAAGCAGAGCTTTCCCAGGGAGGTGGAAACTCCCATTAGGACCCAGGGGAGTATAAGAGCTAGGAGAGGAGCCCCAGGAGGGGTGGAAACTCACACTAGGATCTAGGCGTGCCTCAGCACTCCAAGGCAAATAGGAAGACAATAGGGCAGCTGGGATCACCATCCCCTGAGTTTGCCTTTGCCTGAGTTCAGCTGAGAAGATCTCCTGTGATCACAGCACCTTTCCTCCGCACTTAACAAGTTAACCCCAGGCGTGATAGGGGAAACCACAGGCCAACTTAATACTAAGTTCTGCAGCTTCTATCTGAAAGAACCAGAAGCTATAACACACAGTCACCATCACGAACAAAAAAAAGCAAAAAAAGAGGAAAAAAAAACATAGAATCTTTCTATGAGGACAAAGAAAAAAACACAAATACTAAAAAGGTCAGCAGTGAGACTGTAATTCCATCTGAAACTTCAGAAGGGACAATGAACTGCTCGCATGCACAAACAACTCTCATGGAACAGATGAAGAAGGAACTAGAAAAACTGGCCAATGATTTTAAAAGTGTGAAAAAAGAATTCACTGAGGAGAACACTTCTCTAAAAAGGAAAACTGAACAAATGAAAAAAGGAAACAAAACCTAACTGGGAAAATTGGACAAATGGAAAAGGAAGTACATAAATTAACTGGAGAAAATAACTTCTTAAAAGGAACAATTGGACAGATGGAAAAGGAGATGCAAAAGTTAACTGAAGAAAACAATTTGACAAAAATTAGAATTGGGCTGGTAGAAGCTAATGACTCTATGAGACAGCAAGAATTAGTCAAGCAATCTAAAGAATGAAAAGACAGAAGAGAATGCAAAATATCTAATTCGAAAAACAACTGACTTGGAAAATAGATCCAGGAGAGAAAATTAAAAAAAAAAATATTGCCCTGCCAGAAAGCCACGATGAAAAGGAGTCTGGACAATATCTTCCAGGAAGTCATCAATGAAAATTTCCCAGAAGTTCTAGATCCAGAGGGCAAAGTAGTCATCAAAATAATCCACTGCTCATCTCCCGAAAGTTATTTCAAACTCAAAACCCGAAAATATACCGTTGCGAAATTCCAGAACTATCAAGTGAAGAAGAAATTACTACAGGCAGTCAGAAAGAAATCATTCAAATATCGAGGAGCTACAGTCAGGATCACACAGTACCTTGCAGTTTCTACATTAAAAGACTGAAGGAATTGGAATCCAATCTTCCCTAAGGCAAAGGATTTCGACTATAACCAAGGATCAACTACCCAGCAAAGTTCAGCATAACATTTCAGGCAAGGAGATGGTTATTCAATGAAGTAAGTGATTTGCTGACAAAAAAACCCAGGACTTAATAGAAAATTTGATCTTCAAATGCAGGTCTCAAGAGAGGCATAAAAAGGTGAACAGAGGGAAAAAATTTATTACTCCATTTGGGCCAACTGTTTATCTCTCTATAAGGAGAATTGTATGACAATTATGAGATATAAAAGGGATATAGAAAGAGGGAACGGATATAAAGTAAATGATGACATGATAAAAACATGATTTAAGCACTCAAAGGGATTGTAACAGGAAGTGTGAAAAGAAGGAAGCAGAGAATGGTAAATTACATCACAGGAAGAAGTACAAAATTATATTATAGTAGAGGGAAAGAAGGGAGGAACGTGAGCATTGTTTGAGAGGTACTCTCATTTGATTTATTTCAAGGAGTGAACAATAAACTTAAGTATATAATTCTAACTAGCTCTATGGGCAGTAGGAGGAGAAGGGGGAATAAAGGGGAGGGAAAGGCAAAAGGAAGGGAAAAAGTAGTCAGGGTAAAGGGGATTAAAAGGGAGGGGGGATAAAAGAAGAAAGGGAAGGCTGTAGGAGGTGATGGTGAAAAGTGAAAACTCTATTGAGGAGGGGAAGGGAGATGGGAGAGCTAAAGCACAAATGGTGGGAAAGAGGATGGAGGGAAATAGACAGATTTTAATCATAACTGTGAATGTGAATGGAATGAACTCTCGCATAAAATGGAGTAGGATAGCAGAATAGATTAAAAGCCATATTTCAACAATATGTTGTTTACAAGAAACACATTTGAAACGGGGAATACACACAGGGTAAAGGTGAAAGGTTGGAGCAGAATATGTTGTGCTTCACCTGATGTAAGAAGAGCAGGAGGAATAGCCCTAATCTCAGACAAAGCAAAAGCAGAAATACATCTAATCAAAATAGATAAGGAAGGAAACATTACCCTACTAAGAGGCACCACAGTCAATACCATTACTAAACATGTTTACTCTAAGTGGTATAGCATCCAAATTCCTAGAGGAGAAGGTGGGGCAGTTGAAGGAAGAAACTGACAGCAAAACTACACCAGTGGGGGACCTCAACCTCCCCATTTCTGAACTGGATAAATCTAACCTCAAAGGAAACAAGAAAGAGGTGAGGATGGTAAATAAAACTCTGAACAAAGTAGATATGTTAGATCTCTGGAGAAAACTGAATGAGAAGAGAAAGGAACATACCTTTTTCTCAGCGGGACATGGTACATACACAAAAACTGACCATATACTAGGACAAAAAACGTTACAATACAGTGCAGAAAGGCAGATATTATCAATGAATTCTTCTCAGATCATAATGCAGTAAAAATTATACGTAATAAAAGACCATGGAAAGATAAACGAAAAATCAATTGGAAACTAAATAATCAACACCAAAACAAGGAATGGGTTAAACAACAAATCATAGAAACAATCAACAACTTCATTCAAGAGAATGACAGTAATGAGACAACATACCAAATCTCATGGGATACTGCAAAAGCAGATCTTAGGGGAAGTTTTATACCTTTGAATGCCTATATAAATAAAATAGATAAAGAGGAGATCAATGACTTGGGAACGCAGCTGAAAAAGCTAGAAAAAGAACAAATTGAAAATCCCCAAGAAAATACCAAATTAGAAATACTGAAAACCAAAGGAGAGATTAATAAAATTGAAATTAAGAAAACTATTGAATTAATAAATAAAACCAATAGTTGGTTTTATGAAAAAACTAACAAAATTGATAAACCATTTGCCAATTTGACTAAAAAAAAGAAAGAATATCAAATTACTAACATCAAAAATGAAAGGGGTGAACTCATCTCCAATGAGGAGGAAATTAAAACAATAATTAGGAATTACTTTGTCCAACGTTTTGCTCACAAATTCGAAAACAGAGTTGAGAAAGATGGGTATTTTAAAATATACAAATTGCGCAGATTAACAGAAGAGGAAGTTGAATACTTAAACAACCCCTTCTCATAAAAAGAAATTGAAAAACCATCAATGAACTCTCTAGGAAAACATTTCCAAGGCCAAATGGATTTACAAGTGAATTCTATCAAACATTTAAAGAACATTCAATTCCAATACTATATAGGCTGCTTTTGAAAATTGAGGAAGAAGGAGTCCTCTAAAATTCTTTCTAAGATGCAAATATGGTTTTGATACCTAAACCCGTAAGAGATAAAACAGAGAAAGAAAATTATAGACTAATTTCTCTAATTAACATAGAAGCAAAAGTTTTTAATAAGATTTTAGCAAAACGAATACAGTATCTTATCAGGAGAACAATACATTATGATCAGGTAAGGTTCGTACCAGGAATGCAGGACTGGTAGAATATTAGGAAAACTATTAGCATTATGGATCATAACAACGATAAAACTAAGAAAAGCCACATGATTATCTCCACAGATGCAGAAAAAAGCTTTCGACAAAATACAATACCCATTCTTATTAAAAATGCTGGAGAACATAGGAATAAAGGGAACTTTCCATAAAATAATAGGCAGTATCTAGCTAAAACCTGCAGTGAGCATTATGTGCAATGGTAATAAGCTAGATGCATTTCCAATAACATCAGGGATGAAATGAGGATGTCCATTATAACTACTATTATTCAATACAGTACTAGAAATGTTAGCTGTAGCAATTAGATAAGGTAAAGAAATTGAAGGAATAAGAATAGGCAAAGAAGAAAC
>CM053775.1:46549694-46561422 GCA_028658325.1 Potorous gilbertii
AAGACACTTTTCGCACAAATAAAGTCATATCTAAGTAACCGGAGAAACATCAGTTGCTCATGGGTAGATCGAGACAGTAAAATAAAAATGACAATTCTACCTAAATTAATTCAGTTATTTAGTGCCATATCAATTAAACTATCAGATAATTATTGCCTAGAGCTGGACAAAATATTATCAGAATTCACCTTGAAAAATAAAATGTCCAGAATATCAAAGGGATTAATGAAAAGAAATGCTAGAGAAGGTAACCTACGTCTCAAATTGTATTATAAAGCAGCAATTATCAAAACCACTTGGTACGGGCTAAGAAATAGTGGGGTAGGCAAGTGGAATAGGCTAGGTACTCGAGACACAGTAGGCAAGGAATTAAGCAACGTCCTGTTTGATAAACCCAAGGACCTCAGCTTCTGGGATAAGAACTCACTGTTAGACAAACATTTCTGGAAAAACTATATAATAGTGTGGTGGAAACTAAGCATAGACCCATGCCTGATACCATACAGAAGAATAAATTCCGAACGGCTACACGATCTAAGTATAAAGATTGATACCATAGACAATCTGGAGGAGCGCGGAATAGTGTATTTATCAGATTTATGGAGAAGAGAAGAATTTCTGACTAAAGAAGAGATAAAAAGCATTATGAAGTGTAAGACGGATAATTTTGATTGCATTAAACTGAAAAGTTTTTGCACAACCAAACCCAATGCAACTTAAATTTGGAGAGATGTAGTAAATTGGGAAAGAGGTTTTACAGTTAATCTTGGGGATAAAGGCCTCACTTCTAGAATATATAGAGAACTGTCTCAAATGTACAAGAATACAAGTCATTTCCCAATTGATAAATTATCAAAGGATATAACAGAAAAGTGTCAGAGGAAGAAATTAAAAATATCCATAATCATATGAAAAAATACTCTAAATCCTTTTTGATTAAAGAGATTGAAATTAAAACAACTCTGAGGTACCACATCGCACCTATTAAATTGGCAAACATGACAGAACAGTAAAATGATGAATTTTGGTGAGGTTGTGGGAGAATTGGATCGCTAATTCTTTGTTGGAGGAGCTGTGAGCTCATCCAATCATTCTGGAGAGCTGTTTGGAACTATGCCCAAAAGGCTGCAAAAATATGCATACCCTTTGACCCAGCAATATCACTTCTAAGATTGTATTACCAAGAATTCATAAAAATGGGAAAATATCCCACATGTGCAAAAGTTTTTAAAACAACCCTCTTTGTGGTTGCCAAAAACTGGACATCAAGGGAATGTCCATCAATTTGGGAATGGCTGAATAAATTATGGCATATTAATGCAGTCGAATACTATTGCCTTATAAGAAATGATGAACAAGAAGTCTTTAGAGAGGCCTGGAAAGACGTATATGATGTGATGGTGAGCTAAAGGAGCAGAATCAGGGGAACTTTGTGCACAGTCACGACCACAGTTGCCGAGAGTTTCTCAGGTAGACTTGGATCTTCATAGCAAAGCAAAGACATTAAAAAAAAAAAATTCCCTGTGATCTTCTAAGGTAAAATGCCTTCCACATTCAGAGAAAGAACTGTGGAATTCAATCACAGAATGTAGCAGATCATTTGTGTGTGTATGTGTGTGTGTGTGTGTGTGTGTGTGTGTGTGTGTGTGTATTATGTTTTGGTTGTTATATGATTTCTCCCATTTATTTTGTTTCTTTTACACAGCATGACTATAGTGAAAATGTATTCAATATGAATGTATGTGTAGATCCTATGTAGGATCGTATGCCTTCTTGAGGAGGGAGAGGGGTAGTAAGGGGTATGTAATGGGGGTAAAAGTCTAAGTTTTATGGTTGTAATTGCAGAAAATTAAAAATTAAAAAATAATGTGAAGGATCAACCATAACAGGAACTTATCTGCCCTTTGAAATTATTGGACAGATTTTTTTAACAAAGAAATAATAATTTCATGTACTTTTACCACTGTAGTATATTTTTGTGCAAAGATCGAGGTTTGAGATCTTCTTATCAAAAACATGATAAATCTTAGAAGCCAATCATATACATCTGTATATAATTCTTAGAGGAATCAGCCTGCTTCTGTTGCTTTTCCTCAAAGTTTGCTGTACTGTTTAATTAGACATCTAACACATTCCATCTTGGTCTTATTACCTGGTCTAATCATTCCCTCCACTGAAGGGTGTTATTTCTATATTTACTTGGCCATGTATATGTGTTAAAATTGTAAGCTGTACATTTCCGCATCCCATTATAGTAACTCAAAGATGTTCCAATATCCACCTATTGTTTAGGAGATTTAGCCTTGTACTTACAGAACTTCTGGATTATAGTCATTTGTTATAAAAGATAAACTGGTACAATGTCATTTATCTTAACAGAAGGAAAGGTCTTCCTTAGCTTTGTTTGTGTCCAGGAATGAGCCATTATCTGCTGGCTCAAGTAGTCACTAAGAACTGAACGCAAGACCTAGGTGGTATCAAATGGGGAATTTGCTTTTTCAGAAAGGAAATAGCACACTTGGAAAATAGAATTAGGAAGATCCTTGCCAGGCTGTGTCCAAGGTTGTCTTCAAAACCTTCCCAGGGAAGCACCTTTAGTACTTCTGTGCCTGCAGCACATACCAATTGGCTTTATGATAGCTTAGACTACAATGATAGGTATCTCTTCCTCTTTAAAACAAAAAATAAATCTTTAAAATTGAAATTTATTACAAATAAGTCTGTGTAAAGTAACACAGATTCAGAACTACTATAACAAAACTAAATTCTTAGATACTACAGAATTCCTAGATATCACAAATTTCCTTAGTCAAAAAGATGTTTGTAAGAGACAGGAGATTTAGGTTCTACAAGTCAAGGTTCTACAATTAATTTGTCCTCATCAAGTAACAAATTTTCCTTAAATATATCACTAAAAATTAAGTATGTTTGCCATTTAATATGTCTGGTCCCTAAACCTTCAAATTAACGTACATTAGTACATCTGTTAGCTGAAAGAGGCTTGAGAAATTACACCCCCATTTTTTTAAGGATTCTCATTTGCTCAGTAGGAATTCTTCAACACAAAAACTTTTACACGGAGGTTTATAAAAATTTAGGTCAATTCATTTCTAAGTCCCCTTGCATAGCATATGGAAACTCTAACTTTAAACCACAATATATTCTCATGATAGTCAAGATTTCAAATGGAAAAATCTGCTATCACAGTAAATAGCAAATTATCAAATTTCATCATATCCTTTTCAAAGTCAAATTCACATACTGTAAGATCCAAATTAAAATTGCTTTAACGACATCTCTTCCTCACAGGTGTATCTCAAATTTCATAAATCTAAGAGAAATTCAGAGATACCATACAGTTATATTTAATACAACAAAAAATTCAGATAATGTCATTGGCATTTTCAGAAATTATTTATCTTATTATATTTGGTAATTAAAACCACTTTAAAAGTTAACAACGACATTAGAGAGAGATAATAACCATATTGTACGTAACGTATACCAGTCATTATGTTAAGCACTTTACAATCATTATGCCGTTTTGATCACATAACAACTATCATAATTATTTTTCCTTTTACAAATCAAGAAATGTGCCATGTAGAGATAAAATACATTTTTGCAATTGGAACAGAGAAGCGTGAAGTTTACCAAGGACAGGAAGGCTGGTGGCCCAGTGGTGATAATTCTTGAAGGCAGGGCTTTGAGAATGTTCGCCACAGAAGTGATTCATCCACCCATCCCTTCCCCCACAACTGTAGAATTTACTAAGCCTGGGGTGGTTTCAGCAGCTCCGACAGGGTGAGTAGAATGTTTAGGACCTGGTTGACATTTCCAAGCTTTACTTAGAAGGGTGAACTACAAGGTGCCCTAGGGCACAAGACTGTTAGAATCACTGCCAGTCTACGAATTGGTTTCCATACACTTCTCCTGCCTTCTCTTCCCTATAATTTGATCCGGAATGGGAGAGGTTAACATGAACCTTGGTAGCTGTTAAAAGTGTCCATTCTGAGATATTCTATTAACTCTGGGAGGGAGTGGAGAATGCTAAGTGATCAGGGTTGGATTTGGTGTTTTAGCAAGTTGAGCTCCTGGAGTTCTTTTCCAATAACTCCAAATGACCACTTTCCAAACTTTTTAGTGATTCATCTCACAACCTACAAAATCTCCTGATCTCTCAGGCCCACAGGCCTTATCTGACCAGCAGGGGCCTGCAGGCCTTGGTGGAGTGAGCCGTAAGCAATGACTGAGGCAGGAGACAAGATAATGAAGAACTCCATTTATTGAAGCAGTGAGCAGAGCTTTTATCTCTTTACTGACACTAGAGCCCTAAGTGAACCTATCAGCAAATAGTTTGCCCTTATAAGGAAGTACTATACCTACGATCCGGACTGCCCAGGGCGGACACGTAGCCCCTAGAAAGAAAAACATCTTGGGCCTTCTTTGTTCTCCAAAAGCCCGGGAAAATAGCCTTGAGCAAAACAGGGGCGGAACCCTTCCTCCGAGCGCCATCTCATTCATACTTTACCAGTCTCCCCTCGGTTTACCTGAGTCATCACCAGTGAATGCGGTCCAAGAGGCTGGGGATTGGCAATTCCCTTACAAGAATGAGAGGGAATCAATAGCTGGTTAGGAATCCCCATCATGAATTGGCTATTATTATTCCAAGGAAAAGGGATTGCAAGGGTGGATCCTACAGCCTTTGCTCAGAGCACCTCTACAGGTTGTTGGAGGTTGGGATCCTTGACCCCCTTGAAGTTTCTGACTAATTACCTTAAAGTGAGAGGCCCCATGGAAATAGGTTCAGCCCTCTAGTCTGTAGGTGGATTGTAACTGTCTTCCTCAAGACCAGATCCCTTAAGGAAAAGAGGGGAGGGAGCAAGAGGAGGAAACAACTGAGGCAGAACAAAGTTATCTTCCTCAGGGTTAGAGCAGGTAAGGGAAGGCGAGGAGGTAGGAGATAATTGGTAGACGCCTTCATCCTCCCCAGATTAAAGCTTTTATGAGAAGGGGGAGGTAGGAAGGAGGTGAGGAATAGGACAGAGCGAGTGAGAGGGAATGGCAGGCTGTGGCCTTTGGGGTAGATGGAACCAGCCAGTACTCAGCTGGCGCTGAAGCAGCTTTGGGAGCCTTAAGGGAGAGGCTTTTGCCTTTTGTTCTTGCTCAGCCATGTCAGCAAACTCAAGATGAAACATCCCACTGCTGGCTGGAACTTTTTGGCCTTTAAACTTTATTTAGTTTTAAAAACCCGAACATGGCCAACATAATTTATGCTTTCTTTAGTTAATTGACACTAGTGCTTGCAATAATTGTACTAATTTTCCTAAGACTGATCAACAAAGGAGACCTAGGTAATAGAAAGTGAATTAGTCCGAATTGGTACCTCCCCAAAATTAGCTTAAAGGAAATTTTCAGACTTCAACAAAACTAGTAGGAGTTCTTAGAAGCTGGAAATAGGAATTACCCGGCTCCACCAATTTTAAGACTTCAGTAGAAATGAATCCTGAGGTGAGTAAGTCTCTTGGCTTTGGCAAGGTGGGGAGTTGTTCCTTCCTTTTCGATCTGTTCCAACACTAGTCATTGCACCATAACTGTTGTCTGGGAAGTTAGGTTAAAAGAGGCAAACAGGCTAAATAGATATGGTATATTTCCTTAAAGCTAGTGTTTACATGGCAGTGGAGGCAGAAGGAAAATCTCTGACTGCTTGATGGAAGATCGACGAGGCTTAAATATACTTTACCATGAGAAAGGAATTTTCTTAGTTGTATAAGTTGTAAATTTGGTGAGACAAGACAATTAAAAAGGTAGAGTCACATGAAAATTAAAATCCTAGGATGTCTGTTCTCCTTTGTTTTGACATACCAAGATAGGAAAAATTCTCCCGCTCTGATTGTAGACATCCTGTCATAAACAAGTCTTTGAAGCTGCTGACACAGAAAAGGCCATTTTTGGAGCAAAACAAAGCAGTCTGATTGATTAGTTTAGGTTTTGGCCCTTATTAAAAGTCAAAAATGATATTAATTGTTTCCAGGACACAATACTATCAGACAGCAGGGAATTCTAAACTCTGGCTAGGAGATCTCACTCCTAACAGGTCACCAGTGCATTTTAGGAATAAGAAAGAAACAGAAAATAAACTTACCAGTAGGTGGTGGTTCTCTGAGTCAGGATGAAGTTTATTTCCACTATCAGCTTCAGTTAGTCAGTTAGCACTTGTTAAATATCTCCTTGGGCAGTTGTTCCTCTCCCCCCTCCTTCTCCTTGTCCTCCCCCTCCCCCTCTTGTGTCCCACACCCCTGTCCTTTTTCCTCTGAGTTCATTGGCTACATCTCTTGCTCAAATATCAAGCCTCAAACCCAATTCACTTCGGAGCTCATAGACTGGACAACAAGTCCACACCAACCTAGTACAGAGTGTGTTTAAATACTAAATAATAATTGTTTATCTTTTACCCAGGAGCCGTGAGGGTCTTCTCCTCCCAGTTTTATTTTATTTTTGTATTAAAGGGGCCATACCTTGTGCAACTTCTTAAAGAAAACTATTCATTGAATGGGGATCTCTCACTGAAAGTGACAGTGCTATAGTACCGTAGCCTGAAAGATCCAGGGTCTCCCAATACAACCTGGCATCATCTCCCAGTGGCATCAGGCCACTGGATCCAGGTGGCTCAGTAGAAGAAAGTGAGCTTGGTGACCTTGCACAACCCTCCCTCCCTCAAGTCAAAGTAAACTTTAAGCCATGTCATCCTCTTGATGTCGTGGTCCTCTTTGAGAACGAAGGACAAACGTAGCAACAACAGCAACAACAACAACAAGAACAACAAACAACAGCTTTGGGAATTAACAAGAGAAAGAGAAGTTATTCAACTTAAAATTGTCTCTGAGATTCTTACTTCTCCCTCCCTCTGTATTATTGTTCCTTCGAGACCAATCCCTTTTTGATCTCTAGGATACCTTTTTCTCTTAAAATGGTCTCGAGTAATGTGACGTTTCTTGTCAAATCAGAAGCACTTTTGAAATGCCCAGAGATGTTTAGATATAATCTCCAATATAGCCTGTAAAATAGTTTCGATAATGATTCTTGAAACAAGCTGCATGAGTCTGGTCCCTTTCCACAGCTTCTTTCCCTTCATAGACATAGGATATGGAAAGTTGGAGCTTGAAGGAATTAGGTATCAGGAATACATGATCTGGTTAGAGGTTTCTCTCAGTAACAAAGGACAAAATCATGGAGATCACTGAACGCTTCAATATCTTTGGAAAAAGGTGTGTCATTGACAAGTGGAAATCAACCCTGATTGGTGAACAATTAATCAGGGGGTATGGACATATAAATGAGGAGGTGGGCTAAAAGCCTTTAGCAACTTCTGCTGAGAATGTGACTTGATCGTGAGTCTCAGTCACCTCTAGCAATCCAGGCAAAGATTCCACGTTTACCTAGGCCACACTGGCTGATTTTCTCCTTCATTAGCAGAGTTCCACTTGATTGCAATGGAGGGTTGCAAGGGCATGGGAAAGGGACTTTGAGGGATGCCCACATGCTTGGGTAGGGGTTTGAATGCACCTGGATTAGATTGTTTTTACACCCTAAAGAAAAGTTAGGTCTTCAGGTTGGGTGAGATTCCACCTGAGATCACGAACAAGTAACCCAAGTATTAGACCAAACTCGTCTATGAGTCTTATCCTTCAGAGAACCGCTGAATGATTTACAGAGAATGGTCCCTGAAACAGTAAAGAGAAAGGAAAAACATCAATGCTAATTTAATAATTAGTTATTCAAATAATACAAAAATAATTATTTCTTTACATACGGAATTTTAAAATAAAAATCGATACAGGCACTTTTTTAAAAAAAAATTAATTTATTTTTAGTTTTCAACATTCACTTCTACAAGATTTTGAAATTTTCTTCCCTTACCTTTCCTCCTCTTTCTCCAAGATAGCATGCAGTCTGATATAGATTCTACATATGTATTCATACTAAGGATAGGGAACTCAGAAGTGTGAGTAGACCAAACTGCCTGAATGGGGACCCAGCTACATGGCTAACTCATTTCATCCACTCCCTTCTGTCCACCCCTTCCTTCTCCTCTCCTAAGGAAGATAAATTGTTTTTGACTAGATGACGCCTATTGACCTTGGGCTTAATGGACCAGATTTCTTCCTTCCTTCCTTCCTTTCTTTCTCTTTCTTTATTTTTTCTTTTTTCTTTCTTTCTTCCTTCCTTCCTTTTTTCTTTCTTATGACAAGAATAGGTCCCTGCAAAACTCTTCTTAATTTCTCTTTTCAGGACCCCCCCTGTTTCAGAGTGATTATCAATAGTGACTGTTGTTCATTCCCTTCCAGTTTGATTTTCTTACTTCTTTTCTCTTGTTTGTTAAAGGGGACGTTCTCTGATTATTTCTTAAACAGGCTTATTCACTGAATGCTCATTAACTCACTCTAAGTGAGGACCTGAGTAGATCAAGGTCTCCCACTGCATCCTGGAACTTCTACAGTGGCCCTGATGGTTGCTGGATGCAATTGTTCAGGAGGGGAAAGTAATGCTGGTGACCTTGCAAGGCCACCCTCATTCAAAACAAAGTCCAGTGCAAGTCATGTCATCATTTCTTTGATGTCATGGTCTTCTTCGAAAACGGAGGAAGAACACAGTCAGACTTTTACATTAGTATTGATATAAAGAAGAATTGGAATGAATGGTAGGAACCACAAGAAAGAAGAATCAAAATGAAACAAAGAAAGAAAAACAATGTAAATAGAATGCTTCCATCTGCATTTGCACTCCAAAGTTCTTTCTCTGGATGTCGATAACATTTTCCATTGCGAGTCTATTGTAGTTGTCTTAGTTCCTTGCATTACTGAAAAGAAATAAGTCTATAAAAGACGGTCATCGGGCAACATGACTGTTACTAAAAAATATTCTCCTGTTTCTGCTCATTTCACTCAGTATCAGTGCATAACAGTCTTTTCAGGTTATTCTAAAGTCTGCCTGCTCAGCACTTCATTTTTTTAAATATAAATTTATTTAACTCTTTACATTCATTTCCACAAAATTTTGGGATCGGAATTTTCTCCCCATTTGTCCCCTCCCCCCACTCCAATACACCGAGAATTCTAATTAACCATATTACTAATCTCCCCTCTCTTCTATCATCCCTCCCTTCCCTTGTCTCCATCTTCGCTTTTGTCCTGTAGGACCAGGTAATTTTCCATTCCCCATTACCTGTATTTGTTATTTCCTAGTAGCAAGAACAATACTCAACAATTGTTCCTAAAACTTTGGGTTCCAAATTCTCCCCATATCTCTCTCCTCACCCATTCCCTTTGGGAAGGCAGGCAATTCCATATAGGCCATATCTGTGTAGTTTTGCAAATGACTTCCATGATAGTCGTGTTGTGTAAGACTAACTATATTTCCCTCCATCCTATTCTGACCCCCATTGTTGCAATTCTCTCTTTTGATACTGTCCCTCCCGAGTGTTGACTTCAAATTATTCCCTCTTCCCATTGTCCTCCCTTCCACCGTCACCCCCACCCAGCTTTCCTTCTCCCCCACTTTCCTGTATTGTAAGATAGGTTTTCATACCAAAATGAGTGTGCATTTTATTCCTTCCTTTAGTCGACTGTGATGAGAGTAAACTTCATGGTTTTTTTTTCTCAGCTCTCCTCTTTTTCCCTCCACTAAGAAGTCTCCTGCTTGCCTCTTCTATAAGAGATAATTTACCCCACTCCATTTTACCCTCTCTCCTCCCACTACATTTCTCTCTCACCGTTTACCTTGATTTCTTTTAAGATATGATCCCTTCCTATTCAACTCACTCTGTGCTGTTTGTCTCTTTGTGTGGGCATGTGTGTATATGTGTGTGTGTGCGTGCACGCGGGTACATGTGTGTGTGTGTGTGTGTGTGTGTGTGTGTGTGTGAAATCCCACCAACTACCCAAATATTGAAAAATTTCAGGAGTTATAAATATTGTCTTTACATATAGGAATGTAAACAGTTCAACTTTGGTAATGCCCTTACGACTTCTCTTTGCTGTTTACTTTTCCATGCTTCATCTCCTTTTTGTGTTTCAAAGTCAAATTTTCTTTTCAGCTCTGGTCTTTTCATCACGAATGCTTGAATGTCCTCTATTTCTTTGAAAGACCATATTTTCCTCTGAAGTGTTATACTCAGTTTTGCTGGATAGGTGATTCTTGGTTTTAGACATAGTTCCTTTGACGTAAAGGAATATCCTATTCCATGCCCTTCGATCCCTTAATGTAGAAAGTGCTAGATCTTGTGTTATCCTGATTGTATTTCCACAACACTGGAATTGTTTCTTTCTAGTTGCTTGAAATATTTTCTCCTTGACCTGGGAACTCTGGAATTTGGCCACAATGTTCCTAGGAGTTTCTCTTTTTGGATCTCTTTCAGATGGTGTTCGGTGGATTCCTTGAATACTTATTTTGCCCTCTAGTTCTAGAATATCAGGTTAGTTTTCCTTGATAATTTCATGAAAGGTGATGTCTAGGCTCTTTTTTCATCATGACTTTCAGGTAATCCTAAAATTTTTAAATTGTCCCTCCTGGATCTATTTTCCAGGTCAGTTGTTTTTCCAATGAGATCTTTCACATTCTCTTCTGTTTTTTCATTCTTTTGGTTTTGTTTTGTGTGATTTCTTGGTTTCTCTGAAAGTCATTATATTCCACCTGTTCCATTCTAATTTTGAGAGAACTCCTTTCTTCAGTGAGCTTTTGCACCTCTTTTTCCACTTGGCTAATTCTGCTTTTGAAAGCATTCTTCTCCTCATTGGCTTTTTGAACCTCTTTTGCCAATTGAGTTAGCCTATTTTTCAAGGTGGTATTTTCTTCAGCATTTTTTTGGGTCTCCTTTATCAAGGTACTGACCCGTTTTTTATACTTTTCTTGCATCTCTCTCATTTCTCTTCCCAGTTTTTCCTCCACCTGTCTAACTTGATTTTCAAAATCCTTTTTGAGCTCTTCCATGGCCTGAGACACACACACACGCACACACACAGAAGACATGGGCACAAAAAGAAGGGAATAACCTTAAACAGATTAAGGAACAGACATGGAGGAGGGACTGAAAGTGAGGAGAGTTTGTTCAAAGAAAGAGAGGAACACAGAGGAAGAGGAGAGGGGTATGCAAAGACACTTTAGGAAGGGTCGGAACACATTGTGACGGATGGACACATAGGGAGAAAAGGGGCAAGTAGAGTCTGGGAGTGGGCACTTGAGGAGGTGAATGACAGGCAGCTGGTAGCCTAAGGATAATAGTGACACCAAGATAAGAGATAAGACTTAGAGAGCAAGGGATGCGAAAGTAGATCAAGGAGAGAGAATGTGGGAGCAAAAAGCGATAGAAGAGATGTACAGAGGAGTGGAAGAATACACGCAAAAGGTAACCTCAGGGCATATAGACAGAGAAATAACTTAGAGGGAAGAGAGATACCTAAGGAGCGACAGGGGGCATTCCATAGAGCGAAGAAAAAGAGGGGAGAAAGATAGGTTTTCATACCAAAATGATTGGCGATTTTATTCCTTCCTTTAGTCAAATGTGATGAGAGTAAACTTAATGTTTTTTTTCTCCCATCTCTCTTTTTCCCTCCATTAAGGAGACTCCTGCCTGCCTCATCTATGAGAGATAACTTATCCCATTCCATTTCACACTCTCTCCTCCCACTCCATTTCTCTCTCATTGTTTACCTTGATTTCTTTTAAGATA